>JAQIXU010000306.1:0-41619 GCA_034701245.1 Strigamia transsilvanica | reverse complement strand
TGCATCGCGTCGCATCGCGCTCGCGCCTGGTGTGTCATCCCTGGCGAAATAGCTGGGCGATTCGCCTAGCGATGCGATCGCCTGTCACGTGGTCGCGACGCGAATCGCGTCGCAACACGCCTACGACGACGAAAAAATGCGAATGATATTTGATGAATTGAAACGGATACAATTGTCCATTATAACGATTGTTGGTATTACATGACTGTATACGATGTTCAGAATTTGGATACGCTACTTAAAGCATGGTCCTTGGATATCCAAGGACCATGCTTAAAGTATTCTCATAGTATTTCATTTACGTGGGAAGATATTTTCGGTGTAAAATGATTAATTTAAATTTAAATTTCAGGTTAAACAGTTTGTTTTGATTGTATGGGCTCGTGATTTTAATCCAGAAAAATATGAAGCGTTTTCGAAAATATTATCCAAGACGTACTGCAAAACTGGCGACCCTGCAACGTTATTGCATTTTTATTTATCTGTTTTGACAATTGGATCGTGCAAAACTGAAGAGAATGGAACATTCGTCGTTCGTGATTATGACCAGAAGAAGACATTCGCTTTATCATGTGTAAAAGGTATCAATTAATTCCTAATTGGGGTTAATTAAGCACATAACAGATGTCTATCAAGAGAGAAAAACAGATGAGGTTTTTTTTTTTTTTTTTAGATGTTATCAACACATTTAAATTGGAAACTATTTTAATATACACAGCACTTCTTTTAAAGAAAAGAATCATAGTTTATCACCATAAATTAGCGAACCTTCAATTTTTCTTAAGGTAAATAAAATTTGCAAAACAAAAAATTTTAGAAATAAAAATTTTATTTAAAGTTTTATTGTTTTTATAATAGATCATTTCCAGCATTTGTTTGGCACAGGCAGAACTGGAATATTCTCTATCCCTATCAAGATTTCAGTGAACCAGAAATTTCGGACTTAAAATCAGCGTCTTATTACGTAGCTGGGTTTTCAGATGCATCGATTGATGCACGAACTGATTTATACGATCTTTACATCAATTTAGCTGCCGTTGAAATCAGTATAGCTCCACACGCCAAAGGTGGAATTTTTTTCATAGTTACTTAGGGAAATTAAGTTAATAATTTTATTGCAGAAACATTTGTAATGAGCAAAACACACAAAGATATTGCTTTGAATATGGTTCGCTTAGCAGAAGATAAAAGTTTATCCAATGAAGACGTGATTATGGTGGGTAAATATTGTAATTATCAATAAAGCCTTAGTTTTTATTGGTTTATTAAACATTTCAGGATATTGGCAGTAAAACGAAGGATTTAATTAACACGTTACAGTCTTTCGCTACAGATAGACAACTCACAGTTGAAATATTAAGAGAAAAAAATCTAGCACCTGCGTTAGAAAATTTCCTGTTTAATTTAGCAGTTGCAGAAAATATAATTAAATTGTAATTTGTATTAAATTGATTTTTGTTTCTTTATTAAAACAGTTTAATCAACAAATTGTAGAGTAGTCGAAGAATTTGTGAACTCGAGTATACATAATTCGCCACCAGTTGGCAGCACTCAGCAACGACACATGTTGTAATCTTGCACGTTTTCAACGTGGTACACAATAATGTTCTTTTAGATAAAACTCTAGGTAAACTGCCAATATTTTACCGAGTGTCCAAAAAAAATCAATGTCTTACGGAGTAGACGTGATAATTGAAGAGGTTTCCTCGCACCCAAAATGCCCACATGGTAGAGTGTTTTGCTTTTGAGTTAATGTTAATGGATTGATTGATGTTTATTTTCTTTTGAATAGGTCCAACTCTATTATTCGAACGTTACACAGAGAAAAAAACTGGATCACAAAAATATTTTGCTTGTTCTGCCAACAGAGAACGGAAGTTCTGTCCTTTCTTCCAATTGGCAGATATAAACAATAAGTGCGTTTCGAGTAAAAGAGTGAATCCAGATAACGCAGATGCTCAAGTCATCAAATCGCATGAAAAAATATATTCTAGGTAAACATTGGGATATATGTTTTAAATTTTTCTAATCATTTATTACTGTTTTTTTGTTTTTGCAGTTTTAAAAAGGTGAAGAAGTTAAATCAGTCGGATAGATCGTATTGCCACGACTGCAATTCCTTTGTGTTATCGAGCCAACTAAAAAATCACAAGGGTCACAATATAATTAATTCGTTGAGTGCAGAAGTATTGAGCAAACCTACATATTTATTGAAACCGTTAACGAATAGCGGAAGTGAAGCAGTAAGTAGAAATATTCGAATTTTATGTTGAATATTGCAGACGTAATAAAATATCATTTTCAGCAATTTTTCTTTACGAACAAAATTGTAGAGTTTTTAATAAATACCATAAAAAAATTAAAATTCACGCACGTGTTGTGTATTGGTTGTCCAAGGTAAAAAATTCCGAGCAATTTTATTTATTTATTTAATGTATTTTCGATGTTTACCGCTTTTAGGATTCAAGAATTTATCGTGAATCATCCTGAAAATAAATTGAACAGTTTATTGCTTGATATTGATGCAAGATATGTAAGAAAAAAAATGTAAAAACAAACAAAATGGCTTAAACTCAATTATTTTTCTTTTTTCATTTTAGGAACAGTTTTACGGCCCAGCACAGTTTTGTCATTACAACTTGTTCAATCATTATTTTTTCCGGGGCGATGATTCCAAGGATGTTTATCGTAATTTTATGAAATGCGCTGGTGACGATAAACTGTTAATATTGTTGGATCCACCGTTTGGAGGCCTAACTGATGTTATTGCTTATACTTTAAAACTAATCTCCGAAGACCGCTTTTCTGTAAACGAGAAAAAAACGAACAAATCTGATATTACATCAACATTTTTATTTTTTCCTTACTTCATGGAGCGACGAATAATTGATACTATGTCATTTTCAATGTTAGATTACCAGGTATTTGTATTATTTTTGTTTGTAACGACTATCCATTTAAGCGCTTGTTTCCTTGTAGGTTGATTACGATAATCATGCATTATTTAAGAAAGGAAATCAATCCAGTAAACGTTTATCTCCTGTTCGCATCTTCACCAATATTAGTCCTGCATCGATTCATTTACCATTAGACGAGAATTATAGGTAAATAGTGGTTGCACTATATGATATAAATTATAAAAATAATTTTTTTTATCATGATGTATTTTTATTTCTTCTGCATTTAGGTTTTGTGAGATTTGCCAGCGGTATGTGTCTTCAGAAAATAAACATTGTACTATTTGCAATGCGTGCACCTCAAAAGTATAAATAAATGTGTAAACAAAACAGTTCGATAACTAATGAAAATAATTTCCTTTTACAGGACGGTTATCCCTTTAAGCATTGCGATATTTGTAATTGCTGTTTTAAAACCACCAAGCGGCATTGTGAAGTGTGTCAGCGATGTCTCCCCACTGATCATACATGCGGGGTACAATCTCAAGGATGCCATAAATGCGGCGACATTTCCCATAAAAGAAGGCAATGTCCTCTTCAATCTGGAGTTATGCAATCAGCTAAGAGGAAAAAAATAAAAAAGTAATGTAGGATAAAATGAAAAATAAATAAAAATTGAGTAACCCGGGTAGTTATTTTTGTTGGAATGGAGCTCTCTATATACATTAAAAAACAATGACAGTTCAAATGGAAAAAGGTAATGACAAGCGCATGATAAATGATGCGTTACGAATGCGAGTATAAACATAGAAAGAAGGATAAATAAACATTTCGCATATTTGGCACTAATCCATTCGCTCATCTTAGCAACTAAATTGGTTTCTATGCCACGTGTGACTTTGGAATTCAGTCGTTAAACGATGAAAATCAAAATCCAAACGACCAATTATAATTAACGATATGTGGCTATTTTGATGGAGACATGAAAAGGAAAGAAAAAAAACCGTTCACTTGACATTGTTCCATAAAAGAAGCTAAGTTGTTTTTAGTTGCCCATTTTGCCTGCTATTTAATCTGTACAAAGTGCCGTAAAATTGATGTTGTACTCGTCTTCCGGGAGCCAAACGCGTCATTGGGCACGAGTTATAGGAGAAACTTTGGTGCCAAGGAGGGCATGGCCATGTCTAAAATTAACACGCTTCCAACAATAAAGCAAAGGCCTGGTTCTTGCATGTCTAAATTTGGCAACTGCTTAATAAATAATTCCATCGCTAATCTCGCATCAGGCATCGCCTTTCGTTTCAAAGCAAACATGCAAGAATTACAATTAAAAAACATAACCTGGATAAAGAGACTAAACGAGATTGGTGCATGTTCTCTAAATTGAGCACGAGTGTTTTTCCCGTTACACTTTCGCCGTAACAGCGAGGGCAGTTGGGTTCTTCTTCCTTTTACAACTGAGTGTGGACTCATCTAACACGCAAACTTTCATCTCAGTTGTTTAGCCCATAAGTTTATCTAACCGGTTTTGCTATGGTAAGTTTAAGCTGCAAGTGCCAAAACACAGACAATCCAACTATTCAAACTGTGGAATAGGATTTGAACTTTGTTTGTTTTTTGTTTCTTGTTCGTCGGGATTTTTTTGGATTTTTTTTATTTTTATTTTACGGTTCGGTGCATTTAATTAATTGCTTTTCTTGTAGGCTGATAAAGAAAAGAAAAAGACCACCAAAAAGAAGGTTAAGGAAGAAGAACCTGCTCCAGCCCCTGCAGCAGCACCTGCACCTGCACCAGCTCCTGCACCTGCACCCGCACCCGCAAGTTCCGGCTCTACCAAATCTTCCGCAAAAAAAGCTAAAAGGACGGGATCAAATGTGTTCTCTATGTTCAGTCAGAGACAGGTCCAAGAATTTAAAGAGGTTAAGAATTACAGTTTTATGTAATGTTGCAATCTCGACTTAAATTTACGATCTGGATTAACTTTAGGCGTTCCAGCTGATGGATAACAACAAAGATGGCCTCTTAGACAAGAACGATTTGCGTCAAACATGGGATTCATTAGGTAAGAATTTAAAACGAAGCCCACGGAGTTTTTTTTTTTAGTTTTGAGGAATTTATGTTATGCAATAAAGAATGCGTTGCATATACTTGTGTTCAACAAAGTTATCGTGCAATACAATGCTGTTCTCTGATTTGAGTTCGTGATTCAATAACTTAAAACATTTAAAATAAATAAAATTCTTAATGAAAACAAATATAAACTTCTAATCATTTTAACAAAATGAATGTTTATTGTAAACAAGCGTGAAAATGCGTATTACCATAAAACAAGTGAATTCCTGGTACATTTATCTTATGGGAATAATAACGTTCAGCAGCAAAGTTTAGGGGTAGCGATATTGCCAATATTTAGCGATTGCTCCTTTTTCTCAAGAAAAAATAAATACAAAAAAATGTATCATTTTGATTTCATTTATTTCGAGGCTGATTTATGTAAAATTAGTTATAGAACTCTTTTGAAAAATATTTCACGCATTCTCACAATCTATACAAATATACTATTAAAGTATAATAAAGCTGTAAAAATGCTTGCACACGACGTTTGTGTACTGTAACACTTATAACAGGTATGCTTAACGTTCGAAATACACATTCTATCACATGGCATTCAAGAAGATAGATTTGAACTATCGTTTTACGATGAAGATTTTAAGTTATTTACTTACACTACATTCCTCGATGTGGGGAAAAGTTGGCTCGCCTCCCCAGCCTTGTGTTGCTGTTTTTGGAATGACAATTACTTTTTTTTAAATTTAATACGTAATTATTATTGATTGTAGTTTTATATATTTTCTGTTGTTTTCAGGAAGGATTGCTAATGACAAAGATTTAGACAGCATGTTGTCAGAATCACCCGCTCCAATTACGTTTACAGTTTTCCTCTCCATTTTCGGCGACAGAATATCAGGTAAAAATGACGAAATGTTTAAAATAGATGTGAATTTATATACGTATTGTTTTTTCAGGAACTGATGACGAAGATGTCATTCAAAAAGCATTCGCTGTGTATGATGAAGGTGATGGCACTGTGGCCAAAGACAAGTATACTTCACAACTGAAAAAATTAATTTTATTGCGTAACAAAATAATAATGTAACTTTTCTTATATAACAACAGGGCCGCCGCCAACGTTAAGGGGCAAATGGGGCGGCTGCCCCTGGCCTCGCGCTTTGAGTGGCCTCGTTCCTACCCAAGTGCAAATTTTTACAGAAAAAAAGAATAAACTAATAAACTAATAAATGTGAATTAAATGAATAATTAATTAATTAACAAAAGTAAACAGTACATAAACCAATAAACCAATAATTATGAGCCATTTTTAAAAAAAAATTAGAAACAATGGCTGCCTCCTTCTTAAAAAACTATTCGTCCGATCGAATGAGCGGGCCGGCTAGTTATTATTATTTGGAGAAAAATGAGTTGTTTTTTTAGCTTTTATTTATTTATATTTACACATTATATTTTCTGTGTAGAATGATTTTAATTCTTCTTACTATTTTCAGGTTAAAACACGATTTAATGACATGGGGAGAGAAGTTTACCTCCGCAGAAGTAAAAATGAAAAATATTACTCAATTTCTTATTTTCTTGCTTATGCTTCGAATTTTAATTATGTAGGTTGATGAGGCATTTGAGCAAGCACCGGTCACTTCAGCTGGAAGAATTGAATTGCAAAAGTTTGCTAATGTTCTCACCAGAGGAGTGGAAGACGACGAAGGAGCTGCTTAAAATAATCGTAGGTATATTCGACTGCCCTTATTTCCAAACATAGCACAACAATTGATGACGTTATTATATAATAGACTTTTTCTACATCCAAAGATGTGACGGATGCTGTGCCAGATGAGGCAAGTTGTGGAGTCGTTATTTAATTAACCCAATGTGTGAAACGCTTTATAAGCATGTAATTGATCTGTAGTGAAATTGCATTAATAAAAATTAGTCTATAAAAAGAATTGGTTAATTAATTAAAATAAAATTACATTCTTCTATATATTTTTTTTCATTCTAATTTATCCAAAATAGGTAGCCATCCTGGATTCCTATTTTCATTTTTAAAATATCACGTGACACATCCTTCGCGGTCCCTCCCAGTGCCTATATAAGAACTAGCCTTGGTCTTATCGTGTTTCGGGACCCTAATCCTATTTTTAGCCTGGCATCTTAATAATTTGCACCAAAATCTATTGCACCTTCTGTTATAGATACAGCAAAAAACATTCAATGTATTCGCTCAATCGAAATTGTAGTTTATTCACATTGTTGTACACTAATAACTTGTATTAAACAGATCCTATACAAAATGATTTTTCTTCTTCTACTTTTTTTTTTTTTTTTTTTTTTTAAAATTGAAAATATTATACCAATTATTCCAATTCAACAATTCAATATCAAATCAAATTAAACTAATTACAAAGAATTGACATCAAAATTCAATCTAGATACAAAACGGCTACCATTAAGTACAATTAAGGTTATAAATAAACAAATTATAAATAAATATGATTAAATTTAAGCGCTTTTCTGATTTGGGTTATATTTTTTCCACATTACTTGAATTAAATCTGAATTTTATGACCTAAATTGCAATTGGAATTAACAAATTGTTTCGTGCTATGCGAGGAAGTTAATGAACTTGGGGCGGTCGATTGTCCCGACTATATATGAGAGGGTGAGGAGGCGGCTTCTGTCTGTCACCTTACACCACATAGCCAAAAAAGGGGAATTTTCCATCAACGTCGAGCGCGGGGCACTTTGGGACGTACAAGTGCTTACTCGCGAATTTTCTTCATCGCAGTCGCGTCGTGTCTTAACCAACAACTCCCCAAACTACGATCATGGTGAGCAAATGTGGATGCAGTGTACAAACTGAAAATTGTTGGCTAATTTTTTGGTTTTATGGTATACGGTAGGCGAGCAAGAAGAGCAGTGCCAAAAGGGCAGTTCGATCGACTTCCAATGTATTTGCCATGTTTGAGCAAAACCAGATTCAAGAATTCAAAGAGGTTCATTACACAGTTATATTCATAGTTGAATGATTCCACCCACTCACTCTTGTTCTACAGGCTTTCCAGCTGATTGATAACAATAAGGATGGAATCATCGACAAAGAAGATCTACGAATGACATTTGATGCATTAGGTATTTTAAAAACTTTATTCTTTTCAACTTAACAAGCTTATTAAGGGCTTATATCGTGTTTTAAGGACGCATTGTTGAAAATGCGGATCTGGAATCCATGATGAGCGAAGCTCCTGGACCAATCACCTTCACAATGTTTCTTACCATTTTTGGTGACAGAATTTCAGGTTTGCCAAATTTTTTTTTTTTTTTTTTTTTAAACATACCGGTACCCCAAACTAAAATAAAAAGTCTATTTCCAGGCTCCGACCCAGAGGATGTAATCCTAAACGCTTTTAAGACGTTTGATATGTACAATACGGGCAAAATCGACGAGAAAAAGTGAGTATTTAAAATAGATACAAGTGTAAATATATATTTGTTAAACCGTTATGGGGATTTTCAGCCTGAAGAGCTCCTTGTGCAAATGGGGAGAGAAACTAAACGCTGAGGAGGTAGATCAAGCATTCGGTGAGGCGCCTCACGATGCCGATGGACAGCTGGATTACAATGCATTTACGCGACTCATCACTCGAGGAAAAGACGACGACGCCGCCTAAAATTTGAATAAATAACGATACGCATGTTAACGATTCATGTGAATACGATGTGGTTTGTTGTCGCAATGTTTTTGATCTGATGAAATTACATTAAAAGGACGGGACTTGGACCCGTGTCTATTTTATTCTCATTGAATTATTTCAAAAATGGATATACAGAATTTTAAATATTATTATCGAAAAAAAGCTTTTCAAAATATCTATTCAGCTAAGGTCAACATTTTGCGCGTTTTTTTTATATGATTTAAGTACATATTTTTTTTTTGAACATTATGGCACAACCGTAAAGATATTTGTCAAACGTGCCTTTTTAAAACACTCCTTTGAATTTGCTAACAATTTTGTATGGAGCTGAATACTGTTAAGTTTAATATTTGATCGATTTGTGCGAAACAATGCCTTAAATTCATTAAAAAATAGTAGTTCATACAAAATTATTTCACCTATATAAACACAAATCGAAATGGAAATTACAATTTAAAAAATTTGACACTAGAACTAATAATTTTCACATGCAAATTAGAAAAACCAAACATAACTTCAGCCTCCTTTTTTCTAATAACACTATATCGACCGTACTTAAAGTATTTAAAAAACAATCACAGCTTTTGGCAGAAGTTAATTAATTAATCAATTAATTAAATTCGGAAGAAGATAGTAATAGCAATTTAAACTATTAGAATAGTAGAGGCACAAATTACGCCAATTACGTTGGCAAGAAACCAAAATGTGCTTCAAGTTTCTTCACCACTGTCGTCGTCCTCAAGGTCATCTTCATCGTGAGCATGAGTCAGATGTCGAGGGGTATCTGCACGCCAATGCGGAGCCGTCGATGGCTGCCGTTCCAAAATTCTTGGTCGTCTGACGCTCAAGTCGATTTCGCTAATCACGCTGCCCGCTCGCGAGCGTGAAGCCAGAGGACTTTCGAGAATAAAGCTTTGTTCATGACCCACAGTTGATTCATGGGGCATCTTAAAATTAAAAATTAATCTTAAAAAAAAAATTGAATATTAAAAATGCACTACAAAATTCTTTACCAACATCGGAGGAGCTCGAAACATATAGCAAAATGGATAATATATAAGATTGAGAAATGTACCAGAATATAGGTCAGCGTAACGAATCACTTGACTTGCAAAAAAAGTTTGCCGCGAACCTAAATTCAGTGGGTTCATAAGGAAAAAGTTCGAGTTGTTGTTAATTATTCGATTACTACCACTTCGAAAGAGGCTCCCTAAAATGCCATAAGACATATCCATTTCATGAGTAACTTCCTAAAACAAAATAAATCAATAAATAAATAAATCAATAAATCAATAAATAAATACCATAAATAAACTACAAAAATTATATAATTACCCTTAGAGCTTGGGTGACTTTGCTGATATCGGGTTTATCTTTCGAACTGCTATCTAGATAGCGATAGAAATCGCCAAGATTCACTTCAAGAGTCTGAAGTCGTTGATATAATTGACATTTGTCAGTCCACACATGCAATTCTTGATTCAACTCGGGAACAATCAGAAATGTCCTCCATCCTTGAATTTTCTTCGACTTCAAAATATCACCGAAAATGTGATCCCCGACGTACAAAACATCCTTTCCTTTCGCGCCAATCAGTTTTGTAAAAACATCACAACTTCCTGCGTAAAAGTAAATACCGATAAACTCCAGTTTGTTTACAAGCTTATTGTACTTTGATTTGTAAATAAAATTGCCGAAATATTTATTATACCTCCTGAATAAACTTGCCCCGGCTTCAATGGGCCCATATGACTTCCCATCTTTAGAGCTGCCGAATCCTAATATCAAATTGAAATAAATATATGTAGTCAACTTGCAACTCGCTTAAATAATGCAAAAATTGCCTTGTCCACTTGTCGAAGAATGGTTCCTTCCTCAAAGAATGTCGGTTTTCTTGCATCAACAACAATGTAATCGAAATAATCTTGCCACCTATTCTTCTGTTCCCCTGGCTAATAAACAAAATTCGGTCAACAAAGAACAAAAAAACCAATAAATAACGCTCTTACCTGACTAAAATCCAGCAAATAATCCATTATTTTCTGAAGAAATAAAAACAACAACATGAAATGACAATTTTATTTACAAATTTCGACAAACTATATTTACCTCGCTATACTTATAATCACTATTCGTCAACAGGAAGGTTTTTGCGCCGTGTTCTCTCATTCTAAAAACATAATATTAAAATCTTGACCACAGTTTTATACACACTAATTAATACACTAATAGTATTGACCTACCTCTTTAATAACATTGGTAAACGTTCATCCTTCAACACATATTTATCCACGTTATTGATGGTTTCTTGTTTCAGAGTGCCCTATTTAGACGAAACAAATTCCAACTCTTGTTATCATATTATTACTCTAAACTTATTGCATACTTTAAAATGAACCCAATCAACGGAAGCTCTAACATCCTGAAATATGGATCTGAAGGACATAAACATTTCCCCACTCTTAACACCAGTTTCGGTGCTAAACAATAAAAGTTGAGTTTTATACTTTCAAACTTATTCAAACGTTATATTTGATTACCTGATATAATCGGGTGAATTTGTGAAGTAATCCACCAAGCAAGCCAAAAGATAAGTTTCTAATAAATAGCAATTGCAAATTTAAAAATAAACTACACAGAATACTAGTTTCGTAATTTAACCTGGTAAATTGAAAAGGGTGTTAAGAATGTACACACGTTGCTCTTCAAGCTGAATAAATTTGTTTGGATAAAGTGTGTAAACGTCAATTCTAATGAAATAGATAAAAGCTGGAAAATTTAAACTAAAATTCAAATTTCAAGATTAACAGCTTACGTTTTCAAAAATTTAAATCCATGAATGCAAACCAAAATATTGCCATAAGCATCAACTTTCAATAGATTTCCATATTGGGTATCGAACCAAAGTCCTCTAAAGAGAGAAAAAGACAACCAAATGAGTACAGCGAAGTACGAGCGCGATAAAGCGAGGCAAAATAGATTCATCTTTTTAAAAAAAAAAATAATAATAATAAAAAAGAAAGAGGTAACAAAGAAAAGAAACATTCAACACAGAAACACTTTAGTATTAAGCCAGATTAAAAATATCAATATGCCCACCTATGGACCAGCAGATCTCCACCTGCAAATCAAAAATATCTGTTAAAATGCAGATTAAACCAAAAAAACCAAAACAAAAAACATAAAAAGAAACACAAAAAAAAAAACCTTGGATCAATAAAAAGACAAATTCACACTCTATATCAATCTTTTAAATGTCAAAACTGATATCAAATTATTTTTTTTTAAATACTGACCTAATGGGGAAAGTATGGTCATATTCGAAATCCTTCATCTCGTGCGGGTAACCAAGCGATATTAGACGATCTACAATCATTTTAAAGCTCAACGATTCGTAATCAGGAGATTTATAAACTGAAAATTAAAGGTTAAAGTTAAAATTTACTCGTCATACTAATAAAAAAAAATTAATTTTTAGTTACCAGCAAGGGTATAGTCCATGTCGAAGCCATAAAATCGAATTTTCTCTAAATGTAAACTTCTGTTTACAAATATCCTATTGATTAAACAAAACAAGTAGAGTTAAATAAAAGTTAAAAATAACAGAAAAACAGTTGTGTGTAATTTGCTGCGCAGTGAAGCATGCCAAATTGCAAAATCAATTTCTTTAGCTATTTCCACTCGCAATAGCCCATCGCAATGCGCAAAAGAAAATAAACAAATAAAATAAAACAATAAACAATAAAAGATAAAAAGAATAATTCCCGATTTACCGGGAATGCTTATCAAGATTTTCAGACTGACAAGTTTGCCCGTTGATGCAGTCGTTGCAGACCATGTTCGAAAAATGACTGTCGTAAAGTGACAGAAGTCCTGTATTTTTATCCCAAAAAAGTGTAATATAAGATCTCGTTGCAAAATGTTGCCCGCTTGGCTGATAACCAAAACTCAACTGAAGTTCTTTCAGTAAATTTTTTTTCAAGTTGAGTTCAAAACCTCCTAGGCGGGGTTTAGGAAGCTGTCAATTGAAGATTAATGTGACCTCTTAACCTTCATATTCCTCGTAAAGACATAGACGAACGAATTAAAAACAGTCTCATAATTCCTAAGACCAAATACCTGGTAGACTAGCTGCATAATAAGGATGTAGTACTTAAAATTCCACAAAATTGTGTCATGGATTTCAACATTTTTCTCTGTTTGATTTATGTTTCCTCTCGAAAACTTATCACAAACATTTAGGAATGTTGATTTTAAAAAAAATAAATAAATAAAAATAAAAAAGAAATGAAAAGCAAAAGCACATCGAATGCCAAAAAGAGCTTTGCTGATTACGGATAACACGTTATGTAAGAGGAAATGTTTCAACGGTTTATTTTCTGACATTTTAGAATAAAAAGCATAAAACTTGCCTATGTTGCGTTTCTCTATAATATTTCTTTATTGGCACGTGATCAAAGATTGGAGATGCTCCTGTATCGTTTAAACTTTCTGCGGATGTTTTGTTGTTCAGGGTTACTTCAGTCGATGCAGATTGACTGACTGGAAAAATCAGACACAGGATTTAATTTTTTAATTTCTTAAAATTTTTGTTATTTTTAGGTTCAGATAAGTCATTACGTGAGTCGACAGCTCTCAAATCAAAAGCGGAATCCATGTACATGGGCAGCGGATTTTCCTTAGACAGATGACGGGATAAATCTTCTCCTTGGTTTGCGGGTGACTTACGCTTTGCTTTAGTCGCCATAAAACGTCGGGTTTATTAACTGCAATGAAAATATTTCAGATTTTAGATGTTGATAGGAGGAAAGTGAGGTACAGTTGGGGGAATTTACCGCAATGCACTTCGCTTATCAGCAATACGCAACTATCGGTTAATTGGAAATAAATAAATCGTTTTAGTTTACGTTATGCACGGGCTTCAGGCTAAATATTCGGTTATATCAATATTCCTGTCAGCTAAAAGACTAGTTACAATCAGAAGTTATGTTTAGCAGCTGTTCTGTTCAGTCCTCTTGTGTTAATTTTCAACACTTAATAACAGATGCCAGTGGCACATAGTGTCGGAGATTATAGGTGTTGTTCTGTCGTTAGATGTTCCCGCATTATACGGAATAAAATAACAAATCAATAAATGATTGCACATTATTAAACAATTTAAAATTTACATTTAAATAGTTAAATTATTTAATCAGTTTGTTTTTTATTTTTATAAAAAATAGAAGCTGATTCGGTCTGTCCCTATCGTGCTTCATTCCTCCATTCCTCCACCGTATTGATCAAGATGGCAGCACCTAGTAGAAAACGGCGTGCTGTTGATGAAAAAGTCCAGAATAACGACGACTCCATTCATGATATTTCAGACAATGATCTGCAATACGATAGTGGTTCTACGGTCGGCTCGTCAGATAGTGAAAGTGAAATAATGGTAACGGTATGACAGAAATGCGGCATGTGTATCCAACATAAGCCTAAACTGACTTTTTTTATTTAGGAAATCAACGTGGATTTCGAAGCAAGGCCCTTCGAGGTCCCAGATTTGCCTGGTGTAAGAAATCTTATTCGACAATTGATTTTAGACAATGAAATTGTCAAAGATTTGCCGGATCTACTGCTAGAACAAACTTCGATCGGTTGTGTTATTAAAGTAAGACGAGAAACTATTTTTGTTTAAATGAGAATAGAATGAAAATACTTATAAATTGGCTTTACAGCAATGTGAGAACTCTGAAGAAAGCGATGACGAGGAAGGAGGCGATGTTTTTGGCGTAATAAGTGTGATAAACATTTCAGAAAAAAAGGTATTGTATAAAAAGTGTCTTAAAAAGACGATATTAATTTTTATTTTTTGTTTTAAGAATGTTCCGTGTATTAACTTACTTCGGACAATGCTCCTAAACAAATGTAAAGAGTCATCCGACTCAAAAACACATGAATTTTTGTCCAAATTACTTGAGGACAACATGAATCAAGTTGGGTTTGTCATTTGTGACCGATTCATCAATATTCCTTCGAAAATCGCACATCCAATGTACGACAGCTTAAGGTACGAAATTGGTTTTGATTCGCAATTTGGCGTGTTTTTAATCCCGCTCGTTATAGAAATGACATTACGGCAGAAAACGCAAAAAGTATGCGTTATAAATTTACACATTACCTTACAATGAGTAAATTGTACGAGCCAGTAAACAGCATGAGAGTGAGCAGCAATGACGATTACGTAAATCAAGAAGACTTTGAATTTAAAACCGTAAGGAATGTTGTTTTGCTTCAATAATTGAATTTTAATTTTTATATCTCTTTTAACAGGAATCGCTAATCAATTTCAAGTACAGCGTTAAAGATAAAACCGGTCCGGCATTACAGGGCGAATGGGACGCTTCTGAGGAGAGTGAATTGATGCCATTCCGACAAGTAACGGTATTAACTGCTGAAAAATGGAACGGTGTTATTGATAAGTTGAAAATTTTGTTCGGTGGCGTATAATAAAGTCGTTTGCAACTGAGAATTTATTTTGTATTTCATATTACAAAGCATCGTTTTGCTGTTTGTTTAATAAATGGAGCAGACATGACAAACCTCAAGTCTAGGTGATAATGTACAGACTACACACAAATTACAACAGCCGGTGAAAACTTTTTAAAAATGTCACAATTTAGAAAAGATTTGAGACTGCACTCGTTTTGCGAACGAATTTAGTACGGCTCGTAGCGCGATATACTGGCACAAACATCCCACGCATTTTCTAAACAGCCGAGTTTTAAAAATCTTTCTACACAGCTCTTCCCAAATAAATAATTTCCGGAGGAACTTCGCCCATCAAGTTGATCTCCAGGAAACTGAGTTTACCGTAGAAGTCACGAATTTGTTTATCTGCTGTATTCACCTGGCAATAAGCACCGAAAGACCCTTTAAGAAGAATTAAGATCAATTAAAATATATTATTTTTACTGACAAGTGAGTAAATTTTACCATTGGCACGAAGTGCAGCCATGACGCAAATCAGCAAACATTTGCATACACTTAAATCACTGACACTCAGGAGTAAATTAAGTTTGAGAATGGACGGGTGCAGTTTGTATAGATCTTCGGGAATGTCATGTTTGAAGCAATGGAAACTACTCATAATTTCCTGCAATAAAAAAATTTCAAAATTTCAAAATATAGAAATTTAGTAAAAGGTTTCACGCAACAGATTGTAATCTTATAACACGAGAGGTGAGATCTTAGATTAGTTCTTAGTTTAATTTAAGCAGAATTAACTTGAAGGTCCAAACCACCACTAGGACGTGCAACAGTAAAATGTGGCAAATATAATCCATGATTTTAATGTTTGCACATTTGAAAATAATTTAATCTAAAAAAACGGATTGTAATCTGTTGCGTGAAACCCCGAAATGTTTAAAACCTCTGCAGTAGTCATCATTTCACTGGAATCTTTTTTCTTTAGTGGGTATTTGGCACACATTTCTGGAATCCATATTTGCTCGAATTTTTCAAAAAACTGCTTCGCGTCCAGTGCAGCTAAGCCATAGCCGCACAAACCATCTTCGTCTTCCACAATAAAACAAAATTCCGGAGTTAAACGCAAAAAACCGCCAATTAATCTTTAAAAAGAAGAAAATAAGAATGAAAATCAATTTATATTTATCTCGCTGAATATTTCTTACTTATCACCCATTAAATCCGGATATTCAGGAGCAATATCAGATCCGTCCAACCCGTCATTGCAAGTTTTACGACATAATTCGTACACCGCAGCCTAATATCAATATAAATTCAATATAAATACACAAATAATTCCCATTTTTACCTTATCTTCTGGTAAATACGGCCGTATATTATGCATTTTGTTATAAGGAGCTTCGGGTGGTTTCCATATAAATAAATCGCTCGAATTCTCCAGTGGAATGAGTCGCTGTAGAAGGGAAAAGTGATAAATTAATGAAGGCACATCGTTTACTGCAGCAAGAAATCTGTGCAACAAAGAGATAGAAGCACTGACAAACACTCAAAAGCTTGTACACAAAAGATAAATAATCATCCTGGCTCAGATGCACACCTGAAGCTCAGCTGTGAGACCGCCACGGAACACCCATGGTTCCTGCTCGCCGTTCATGAAGGCTTCTTTCCATCCTTTAGTGAACCCTAAATTACGAGCAATTGTCAAGAAAAATTGAAAAGGGTGAGGGAGTGAACACTAAAGCAAAACAGAAAAGAAAACAAGGCGTGAACATGCGTTAATTATTCATCAAAATCTATTCCTTCAGTTGCAGGGGTTACGTTTTACATTAAATATGGCAAATACAGCGTTAAAAGTCAATTTTTCTGCGTATGCTAAATGGTATTTCCAAAACTTGATGCTAAGAATAATTGATTGCTCATTACTTGCAAATGGCTCGTTTAAAAGCATAAAACAAGCGATTTACACTCGTTTGATCGCTTTAAGTTGACTATTTTAAATTTCAATGCGCGTAACATAATATTAAATACTACATTTCGCGCATTTACTTGAATGGTGACTGAATGACAGTCCTAAAATAGAATTATTTGTGTTTTAATTTTGTCTACAAATCAGAAAATAAATTCAATGTCTTCATATCGTCATCTGTAAAAAAAATATATTTGAACCTAAACGAAATCAAGCCAACTATTAGTGTCACTGATGAAGTCACCATTCATTCTATGTCCCAAACAACAACAAAAATAAAAAAAAAATAAAAAATAACGCTAGCTGTTGAAGCTAAAATAAACAAATCAGCTTCACCCCCTCTTTAGATCGCCGTTTATTGCCAAGTTTTGGAAATATTCCATTTATACTCCAGATTTTTTTTAATGTGCCAAGATTGCGTTGAAAGTCGGTGAGAATCGCTTATATAAAAAGAAATTTTAAGAAAAACAAAATAAAATAAAAAGGGAAAGAAAAAACAAAAAAAAACATTTAGCAACGCTTTGTCACCATAGCGTACACGTGTAAGATCCTTGGACGTAATTGGCTACAGTTTGCGGTACATGTCCCATGGCTGGAATTAGGGCCAATAAAAAATAATGGAAAAAAAAGAGAAGAAAAAAAAAATTAGTCAAATAAAAAGATCTGTAAAGTAATCGTCATCAAATTCTTTAAAGAGAATTTTTAAAAAACATGCTATCAAATTCAAGTATTCAAAAATAAAAATAAAATATTTTTTTTTTCAACTAAATAAACCTTGAAATTATTTTTCAATTACCTAACCACCTGACGTAAGAATTCATGAGGGTAACAACCCCTCGTAGATCCCATACATAGGGATACATTTCGTATAACAAACATCTATTAGGACACGCATTAAAATGTTCCAACATTCTACTAATAGATTTGGCTAAACCATCAAATTTCTCCGCTCGAAGCCGCCATTCGTCGCACTGTTAAACGAAATTACATTAAAATATTTCATCGATTCATTAAAAACCGCAAATCAATCGCGCATCCAGATGAGCAAAACTGACGACATGCTCGTTAATTCACCTGTTGTTTAGTTGATGGATCGTCCGAAATTAGCTTCTCTTGGCAAGCAAGATTAGAATTCACCTTTAACCAATGGAATTCCTGCAACAGCTGCAATCCTGTAACCCCGTGCTCAAAAGGTAAGTAAAACAAATCAACAAGAATAGAAACATCATCGGCCGTAATTTCAATATCCTTCTTCAAATCGTTGTCCATTTGCATCTTGGTTTCTTCGTCAGATTTGCAGTCCTTGATGACACTCCCACCAGGAAGTTCCACTTCAAAAAAAAAAAATTAATCAAACAAATTTAAACATTATTCAATTTAAATTACAATCCATTGGTTCGACAACTGGATCTTCACCGGGTAGAATCGTGGTGGTAGCGATTATCGTCGACGAGATGAGTGAATTCATGACTGGATTCATGATCGGTTGAAATGTCGAATCTGAAGCCATTTCGCAAAGCGTCTGCATTTGGCTAAGGCTTGTTGATGCAATCGCGGTAGTTGTTGTATTTGTCGTGGGTGTGGAAAGAGCACTCATGCACGTCGCAACTAAAGGTAAAGTAATTTGAGGCTTAGCCAACCTCCCTTGCACAAGTTTCGGCCTGGAAAACTCGGGTAGCCAGTCATTTACTGCCATTTTCAGGGCTTTTTTAGGATGATATGTATTGGGCCCCAAATGCATCGGGATGTCCTCAACTGAACCATTCTCGCTCTCAGTTTCGAGCTTAATATCTGCACTAATCGAATCGTCTAAAAACAAATTGAAAAAAAATTAATTAATTTTTAATCTTTTATTTATTTGTAATTTACTCACTTAAACTTAGATCTCTCTTCCCATCAACATTGCATTTACTCCACTGGGCTAATGTGTGAATTGGGATAAAATTCGCCTCATATTCGCAATTAGGATTTAACATAGAACCTCGTAGATAAGGAATTAAGTCCGGAGAACGACCACTGTAAGGACCCAAAAATATACGCCGCTGGTCGTAATCATTGGCATGTAGATTGTCCCATATGACGGGTGGTCGGTGTAGAACCTCTGTCAATTCCTCGATTGATTGCAGCGTTATGTTTTTTGTTATTACTTTAGCGCCTAATTAAACGAGCAAAAATTAATATATTAATTTTTTTTTCTCTCTAAAAAATTTCGTCCTAACCTGTCCATAAAATGTCAATGCCAGGTAACAACTTCGAACCTATCGTGTTCAAATATTCAGAATTTTGCACATTAGGCATGGCCCTCGAAGCCGAGTATTCAGTCGGGCAGAACAAAAATTTAGGCTGGCCTAAATGTTGATAAACTTCATTGGTTACGGAAACTTGTGCATGAGCAAAAGACTGAAAAATTTCTTTGTCAGCTTCGCCCATTTCCGGTTCAATGTCGTCGAAGAGTAATGAGAAGGCTGTACACCCAAATTGAGAAACCTTAAAACGCATCCATGATTAAATGTTAGCAACAAAACACAATATCTGAAGTACAAAATTCAATACTTGTTCTAACTTCCGTTTCAAACTTGTAACCTCTTTGCTGCTCGAGTATGTAATATCGAGTCCAGGAGATAAAGCGTAGTAAAATGTGATTCCATTATTATTAGCAGCCCGAATCAGACTTGTTAAATGCTCTAAAATATACATTAAACCCACCACGTATTTATTTATTTGTTTATTTTAAATGATTTTAGATCGATAAACCTGCTTCCTCGACTGAATATAATTCTCGCCAGAAAGCTCTATGCTTGCAATCATCTTTTGGCGCATAAACGTAAGCATTCATTCCTTGCTTGTTCATCCTAATGGATAAAAATCTAATTAATAATCAGCAATTAATACAATGTAACGAGATTTACTTAGTAAAAAGATCTTTTCTCTGTTCAGGTGTCCAAGGCTTGCCATAAAAGCCTAGAAAGAAATAGTTTAGAATAAAAATTAATTATCAATTTTTATATTGGATTATAAACGGTGCAGTTTGGTAGTTTTTCGTTACCTTCGATGACACCGCAAAGGAAATTTCCATTCGGCATGTTAAGATTATCTATCATTTCATTAGCGATGCCCGCGCCCGACATTTTAACGTTTTGTTCAAATGCAACTTGTCAATACTAGAAATTTGCACACAAACTATTTTCCATTGACAAAGCCAATGCCAAAATCGTATATCAAACACTAAGCAGTAATCTAATTAACTACTACAATTATTAACTAGTTTTGCAAACAAAATTAGTAAGCAAAACACGTCAAAAATTCATCCCGTTAAGCTTCAGGTCTCCCAGTTACGGATATAACATAAACCAGAGAGCCAGACAAGAAGATCAACTTAACTGGTGCCATTACGCATGCGTCGATGACTAGCTCATTCAATACCATGCATAGTTGTGCTATCTAGTGGCAATAAAGCAAAACCGTTCATTCCGATAGCCTTGGAAATAAAAATTCGCACCGTTTTCAATATTACTACCAGGGCCGGAGGGCGGTTTTGCGGGGCCTCGGAAAACATTTAGATTTGAAAATTTTTTAAATTTTCAAAATTTGAAAATGCCCCCCCCTCCTCCGAAAAAACGACATCTGAGCCAGCCGCAGATATTAATTCCTACAGCGTCATCAACAACCCTCAGCCTATACTTCCAGATCTCGCTCGTCTCGGAATCTCGGACTCGGCAAAACGAGGTTCCATCACGAGAAACAATCAAAAACGAGATTTACCGAGATTATAAAAAATCGAAGAAAGTCGTTGAATTTAAAATTTAAATTGATTTCTTTCACTCAAAAATCTAACGTGTTTCTTGTGTGTTTATTTTTCTCTCTCAGATTTGTGAGATAATTGGTAATTGATAAATTCGAAGTATGAAAGTATAAGAATAAAGCTACAAAATTAAAAAAAAATTGTTTTTTTTTTTGCACAATCAATCAAAAATCTGTATAATTCCGAGATTCCTATTTCCCAGCATAACCGCGCTCTGGTTATGTTGGTTAAATAAATTATATTTGATTTCAGAAACTTACGGTGTTCATTTTCAATTATTTGCCCCTCCGGGGTGTGTTTACATATACCTCCTGGTAGAGAGTGACCCTTTGGTTTAGACATTTATATAAATTCTAACCCAAATTCGCCATCGTCACAAACATAATTTCCAGCAGTTAAAAACTTTAATGTTCTGAAAAATAAAGGGAAATCCCATATTGGTCACCTTGACGTTGGGCTCCGCTGAAGAAACCCATCGTAGTGGCTGCTCTTGTGACAACAAAACTTGATAGAAACAGAAACAGTCAAAGGTGTTACGTTAAAATTGAGGCGGCTACATTTTGTGCATTCTTGTGTTATGGAGTTTCTGTGGGGAAGGTGCAGCATATTACTCTGTAATTACAAGTAGTTTTAGTAAGTATTAACGTAGTTCTTGTGTCTGAAGTTCCAGATTGGAGAGCAGAATAATGTTAATAATTTTGAGGATATTATTTAGCCAACCACACAGGAGCACTTCTTTCTACATGAGTTTCTTTATTCAGACTAAAAGTAAAAGGTTATACATAGGGAAGGCACAGTAATATGATACCAGAAGTAGACTAAACAAAATTGGCGCCACAACGAGAGTAATATATTGCCATATAAACATTATACCACTATAAACACTAGTTGGTTAGTGGTGTTGATGACAGCGGCTACGTTGGGTGACTCAGAGTACCGCTCAGTTTTTTTAAGAGAAAATAAGGAAAATTTTGTTTCATAAAACAAAATTTCCCTTAAATTTCTTTGGTTGTTTGGAAAAATGCTAATAGTTTTAAGTGCAGAAATTGTCATTTAAACTGACACTTTAAACCTATGGTTGAGTCACAACAAGCAACAAGTTGCATGAAGTAAAATGTGTATAATTTTCTGTTGCAACGCAAAAACTATGCGAAGGTCAGAAAAGTGATGTCAGGAAGCTGTAATCGTCATGACAGTAAAATAGTGGAAAACCTCAACAGTTAATCTTTTACTCTTTTAGAATTGTTGGCATTAGGCAATAACAGGGCTTGGGGGCCCAGGCCACTTGAGATAAAGTGCCCTTTGTGGTATGAATTTTTGTTTTTACTCAAAATTTTGGGCCCCCCAAATGACACCAAAAAAATTTCAAAACATAATTTTTTAAATTTTTTTTTTCTGGGTGTGGGGGTGGGCGGGGGGGGGGGGGGCGGGGGCCCAGTGCCCCCATTGCCCCCCTCCCCCCCACCCCTGGGCAAATAGTGCAATAACAGTTAGATTGTCAGATATAGTTCTGGTATATATTGTAGATACGGTATGTAGGAATTTGAGTCAGATGTCTAAGTTTGAAAACAGCAGAGCACTTCGCCTGGATTTATCGTTTACATTACAAAAATAAAATTTAAAAAAGAAATAAACCCTTCAACCTTTCTGTATTTACCATTTCACTCTGATGTTTACCTATACCATCATGCGAATGACATCATTTGCCTCAAAGGTAAATGAAAAGGAAAACAGAGAGGGAAAGATTCAAAGAATCATTCGTTCTCCACCTGACGTAGGTAAATGAAAAAGAAAACAGAAAGGAAAAGATTCTCATTGCCTCACTTTCTCCACCTGACGTAGGTAAATGAAAAAGAAAACAGAAAGGAAAAGATTCTTATTGCCTCACTTTCTCCACCTGACGTAGTAAACCAATGGCTCAGCGATTTTCAAAGTTACGTCTCCGGAAATTTCTTCCGCTTATTGCTTGTGCGAGCATGGCCTTCAATATTTTCTTCATCACATTCACAGCCTATCCGGGTTCCACATGGCGCAAACCAAGTAAACCATCTGAAATGACATGGCCGACTGCTATTGGATCTTTCCGAGTGTTTTTTAATTACGTGCCCAGTGCTCTTAAATTCAATTATACCGATTCAATCACTTTTTCGACGCACGCAACACCAGATTTTCTATATCATCTCGAAGAACTCGTTTCTCGCTGGCGTGGACCGGTATCGATCGCAGTCTACGTACCAGGTTCAGACTTTGAGCTTGCAGTCCGAACCATTCGGTACTTACATCAATGTGCAGGAGAATCAATTCGCGATTACGTTTCTTTTCATTTATTTTTTAAACAAGAGAAATTTGACGACACGAATGGGAGGAAACAGTTTCCCGCTTACACTGCTTATGATGCTTTTTCTGTTGACTGTTTGCTGGGGTCAATCAAAGGGTTGTCGAATCAAACCTTTCGTCACAAGCAAAATATCACTTATCCAGTGAATGTAGCTAGAAATATTGCGAGAGTATTGTCCAGCACTCATTACATTTTAACTTGTGATTTAGAACTGTATCCGAGTTTAAATTTTATTCCAATGTTTTTACAAATGATCCAACAAATGAGGGAAAGGAAAGGTGTCATTAACACCAGTACGAGACATGTTTATGTGCTTCCGGTATACGAAATGGAAAGAAATTACAAAATTCCCGCCAATAAAGAGCAATTGGTGCGGTTAGTGCGTGCTAATGCAGCGGTTTCATTTCATCGATATTTGTGTAAATCGTGTCATCAGATTCCGTCGGAAGAAAAATGGTTAAATGCTACGTCTAATAATTCGCTGGAAGTGTTTGAGGTTGCCAGGATGAGACAAAGATGGGAACCGATTTTTGTGGGCACGAATAACGACCCATTGTATAATGAACGTTTGTCTTGGGAGGGAATGAATGATAAAATGAGCCATGTGAGTATATTAATTAATACGTAAGATAATAATATTATTTTTATTTTTTACTTTTAGATGTATGAAATGTGTTTGATGAAATACAAATTGCTTATTCTTGACGATGCGTTTCTTATTCACGCACCGGGAATTAAAAAAAGTATGAATGAGAATTACGCTTGGAGAGTAGAGGCCGTCAAAGATCAAGAAAAGGTTTTTTTTAAAATGAAAGCTGTAATTGATGCACGACATACAGCGAAACCTGAATGTAAATTTTAATAAAGATTATTTATTATCTCAACTTTTGTCTAATTTATTCACAGAAAATACGATAATTGTTATTTTATTTCGATTTTATTTGTCATCACGAGCACTCCTCATTTATTTGGTTGATTATATTAACACTGGACGGCTGGGGCGCTAGTGTTTTTTCACAAAATTGCGGGTGCGGAATTGTTATTTGAAACATGGCGTCTGGTGGGCATTTTAAATGTTCATAGCTTGTGAGTTTGATCCCCTTACAGTTTGAGTTCAACGGACATTGCTTGTTTGAAACAAATATACTTGCTGAAATGGATTTAAACCCTCGCACGCCAACAATTCGTAAGGAAATTTTAAGTCGCTATTCTCGGTCGACAGGGAAAAATCTTGCCACTTGTAAGTATTTCAATGATTTAAATGTCGATTAATTATTAATAAATGATATTTTTAAACAGCAATAAACCTGTTGGATGATGCCTTATCTACCCCTCCGGTTACTACTGGCAGTTTGTTCAAGAAAACATCGAGATTTGTTGACCCTCGTAATTATTGCCTAATTTTTAATGTTATAAGCCGTTTGCTAAACGAAATATTCTTTATAGATGCGTCTTTTATGGGCTCGTCAATCAACACTTCGGCTATGGTATATTTTTAGAAATAATTTAAAATTTTAAACATTTAAAAACCGTAAAATAATTTCCAGAGTCCTCAGATAGAAAAGTATCAAAATGTTACACCAATTAAACATTTATCATTCGAGGTTAAGTTGAAAATTGTAATGATCTTGTCGTAACGTCGTTTAATAACCCATTTCTAACAGCAATCCTTTAACGAGTCCGTAAAGTCAGTGCCAGACGCTTATTCGAACGTCTCTTCAATGTGGGATGACACTGATCCTGGATTAAAAAGTGCTTTATTATTAAATTTAATAATTAAAGTTTTAATTTCGATTTTTTTTTTTTTTTGTAGTATCTGAAAATTTATTCAAAGATTTTCTAGAAGCTTACAATACTTACCCATCTGAAAATCAGTTGTTCGATTTGATTGAAAAATATGTTTCCTTGTGTGACAACCAAGTAACTTTATTACGAAAAACAATAAAAGCAACAGCAGCGCCAACACAAAAGTAAAATACTAATATTCTTTGGTTTGGTTTAGAAATACGAATTATTTTTATAACGTTTAACTGTTTCAGTCGAACGAAATTGCTGTATCATCTTGAACAAAACGAGAGAAACACTTGGCAACTTATAAAAGCTCTGTACCGAGATCGATTACAAAATCATAAGGATCCAGAAGAAATGATCGTCGATTTAATTGTAAATTCAAGCTTGAGTTTATCCGCATCATTTGTAAATATATTTATTTCAGGGTAAACGATTGAGTGATAAAGAAATTGTTTCTCATTTGTACGAACGAGATTCCAGCATTAGACAAAATCAGGTAAAAATAATAAAAATATTCAATTTCATTTATTCCAACATTTTTCTTATTTTCTTATCAACAGCTCATAATTGATTGGCTCGAAAAAACTTCAGCGGCAAAATTAGACTCGGAACATTTTAATAAAGTGGAATATTTTAGTGAAAATTCCGTAACCTGGTAAAAATTATTTTATCAATTTTAAAACTGTCTCATTCATTTGTTATATGTCTTAGGGAAAACACGTTAAACCAACTTAAACTTAACCGGTCCAAGGGACTGGTCGATCAAATGGACCCGGATGCTCCGATTCGAACAGGAAAACCGCTAGACGATTTAGATAAAGCAAGAAACCATTTCACCTCACCAAAAATACCGACACTAATTATTACTATTTAAAAAAAAAATTATTTAGGAAGATGAACTTCGTCTCTTCAAACATTTACTTTGTTTTATTCGTGGGGGACGTTTGGATGAAGCGCAACGATTGTGCATTAAATTTGGGCAGCCGTGGCGTGCAGCCAGTTTAGAAGGCTGGCGTCTTTACCACGATCCGAATTACACTACCAGCAATGGAAATAAATTAATGGAAGCTGAAGGAAACGTTTCTCGCGATGTGTGGAAATGGGCTTGCTGGAATATGGCCGAAGATGTAAGCGTTTAAAAACGGTTGTGTGTATGTTTAACTTGATTGAATTACTGTGATAATATAGGAACGGATCCATCCGATCGAAAGAGCTCTCTACGGAGTTTTGAGTGGCAATTTGCGATCATTGCTGCCTTTCTGTATATCGTGGGACGATTATGTTTGGGCATATTTTCGTGTTATGGTGGATATGAGAGTTGAACAGGAGATTCGGTCAAATTCGGTTAAGGAAGAACCGTTTGAACCGCTTCCGCCGTCGTATTGGGATTCAAAGTGATTATTCTTATTATTTCGATGGGTTTTCGACTAATTTTATGGTTTTTGTTTTAAGTTTGACGCCCGCCAGTGTGTTTTATGAGCTGAGTTCGAGCCCTAATCGGGCGATTCAGGCAGAAGCGCAACAACAATTTCAAGTGATTCAAAAATACATAATTTTGGATGATATTGATGGTATAATTTAATTTAAAACTGGCCGATTTATGTTGATTTGTCTTTTATTTGGATATTTGTTTTGCTTATTTCGTATAGGACTTCTAGCAGAAATGCACGAATGGGCTCGAAATGACACGACGTTGTCGGGACACATGCTTCGATTTTTTGCGCACTTGGTTCTATTTTTTCGTTCTATTGGTCGAGTTTCCAAAGAAGAATACGGAAATGCTGTTATTGAAGCTTATGTGAAAGTATGATTTGGTTTTAGCCGTAAAAATCGATCATGAAATGAACGATTTTTAATTTCAGTGTTTGATCGATACTCGTCGTATTCGCTTGGTAGCGTCTTACAATGCAACGCTTCCCCAACTGTTACAAGTGCATTGGTATGCGAAATTTTTAGAAGGTATGATATCGTCTAGAAATAATGGAAATTTGCTTCTAGATTTGTTTTTTAAATGTGTTTCTTTGTCATTTTAGGCATTTCAGACCGTTCCGAGAGACAGTTGTGCCTCGAATTAGCAGAAAACGTAGGCTTGGATATTGCTGTGATTACTAAATTAGTAGTAGAGAATATTCGGAATCGAACTTCAGACGATGGTCAGATTACTTCACAATTAGTTCAAGGGTCGAGAAATATATTTGAGTCTGTTGCTCAGGACCTTCAACGACACACAACCAAAGTAAATTTTGAATTTAAAAAAAATAAATCGTCTTTATATTTTTAATTCGATTTTGTTGTGATTTTCTTTTGTAGGAAGATGAAGAGAAAATTGATGCAGTCGACTGGCTCATGTTTGATCCATCCCACAGAGTAGAAGCGCTGAAACAAGCAAACACGTTTATGAGAATATTTCTAGGTAAGAGATTTTCTTTTGTTCTGGGTAGGGAGTTTGGGCAAATCCTTGGCAAATAGTTTTTTTTCTTAAGTTCCTGGAAGTAGTTTTCTTTTATTTTCTTTAGTTTTTAAAAAAAAAAATATCAGTTATTTTATTAAAATAAAATAAAATGTATTAAAATTGAAAAGTTTAATGACTCATTAATCCGGTTGCACTCCTCAACAATTCAGCCTTTGTCGTTGTTTAATGGGCACTCAAATGTAAACACTTGATCAATTTAGTGACTTTATTTAAAAAAAGTTGAACGCTAGCACTGAAGTTTAGCTCTCGCTAGTGTTCGGGGTGTTTGGTTAACAAAATAATGAAAGGAATTGTCACTTGACATTAAAAAATGTCCAACGGAGTCCCCAATTGCGCACCAAACTTGCCGTCGCACGATGAAATGTGTCCAACTAATGCCGGTCAGAATCACAGCAGGACATCACTTTTTAGTGGGGGTGTGAAATGGATTTTATGGCGCCTAAATTAGTCTAGGGTCGTGGGGGTAGGCGCCGTTTTAGTGTCTGCCATAGCTGCAATACCTGGTGCAAATATGGCAACATTTAGTCAATTGGGGATCTTTCCTCAGGTGTCCTGGTCTCAAGAGACGGTAAAGGGGTTGATGGGGGTGCAAAAGAGCCATACTTCTGCTAACAATTGCTTTAAAGCAGTTTAAACTGGTTCCAGCTGAGTCTGAAGAATGCGGTGACATTTATTGTATTGTCAATCTACTTGCCATTTTGTTCCGTGTAGTGAACTAACACTGAAATGAGACAACAATTTGTTTACACTTTACAGCATCCAAGAAAATTGACGCTGTCCGTGCAGTATTTACGAAAATTCCTTTAGATTCAATTAAAGTGATCAGTCAGCAGTGGCAAATACAAGTACGTTAAATAATGTTTTTTATTTATTTTTTTTAAAGTTGTAATCTTGTAATAAATGGATTTGTATATTAGGCTGGGCCCACTGATGTACCAGCCGATTACGACAATGCATGCCGGGAATATCTGTCCTTTAATGCATATTTGGTGAGTTAATTCTGGACATGAAGTAAAACGGATGACAATTTTTAAAAAAAATTTAAGTTCTGTTGAAATCAGTTATGTAAATCGATGAAAAATCACGTGCTAATTTTTTTATGATTGGTCAATACTTTGATGTTTCTGACAAATTTTAGAAAATCGATCGATTCCCATTTATTTTGATAGGCGCGTTCAAAATTAAACGGATCAAACTGATTTTTCAGATCCTGGGCGTAAGAAAGTGACGTTTGTGTCACAAACAAATTGAATTTAAATTAATTTGATCTGTAATAGTCCTGTGGTTGCCATGTTTCAAAATGTTAAACTAGGACTATAACGGAAAAAAATGTTAAATTTTAATAATAGAAAATCCTCCACTGGATGTTTCCACAACACCTTTAAAAAAAAAAGGGGGGACATGATTACATGAACATGAGGGCTTGGTTGCAGAACTCGGGGCAGGTCGACTTGGAGCTGTAAAACCTTGGTAAAACTAGCAAAAACAACAGCAAAAATCCGTGTAAACATTTAATCATATTATTGAGGACAAGTTTTCTCCCAACAAAACTATATATACCGGGTGAGGCAGAAATACTGTTCTCTTCAAATATTTCTTAAAATAAACAATAAAAAAAATATTTAAATACACCACATAAGTATAATTTATTTTAAGAAATATTTGAAGAGAACAGTATTTCTGCCTCACCCTGTATTGTCCTGGGGAATTGGAACCCAGAGAAAGGGTTCCAAAGATCAGTGTTGCTACGAACGTGAACTTTTAGTTCAAGTTCATGGAACTAAATTCACGAACGCGTTCACTTTTAAAATTTGGTCGAAAAAATTGAACTTAGTTCACATCAAATAGTGAACGTGAACGAAGTTTCTGCATTTCGAACATTTTACACAAACATACAAAAATTTAGAGAATTTTTAGAAAAATTTACGAAAATTTACGAAAATTTCAAGAGATTTTACAAAAATTGATTAAGAACACAAAAATTTCAAGAAAATTCAAGAAAAAATGCAAAATGATGACCAAAACTTTGTGTTAGATGAACGCGAAATTCACCAAATCTCTGCAAAAATTGAACACAAACACAAAGTTTGATCAAAATTTTGAGAAAAAATGCAAAAAAAAATAACCAAAATTTTGTGTTAAATGAACGCCAACTTTGTATTCAAGTTCATGAACTTGGAACTAGTTCATTTCTGGAAAAATTGAACTGAACGCGACTGTGAACTTGAACTATGAACGCGTTCACAACTTTGTGGACGGGTTGCAACACTGCCAAAGATACACGGGTGGATGTTTATTGGCCTTTTCCTATTTTAGTGCCCGCCTTCTCATAGGTAGATGCATTTTTAAGTGCTAAAAGATTAAACTTTATCAAGTACAGAACTTTATCACCTTTAAAATGAATAAAAATCACTGCAGGCAACCCGTGCTTGCTTGGTGTTTTCTTTTCATAACTGTTAAATCATATTTAGTTTGTAAAGCTAATTTCCACGTTTTCGTGGACAGGACACACACAGGGCCGGATTTAGGTACTGCGGGGCCCCTAGGCAAAATTTTTTGGGGGGCCCCCTCCAAAAAAAGTTTAATATTAAAAAGTATAAAAAATACACTTACTATTATCTCTTTATATATAGTAAATATAAATATATATGCCACAAAGAAAAAATTACTTCTAAAGTTAACAATAAGTCAAAACTAATTTTTCCTGGAACAGTCGGATCTTTTTCTGGGGCCCCTAAGCAGCTGCTTATTTTGCTTATACGTAAATCCGGCCCAGGACACACATATCTAATTCACAAAACACTTCCACGAAGTTGTGCTCGCGGAATGGTGAAATAAAAAAAAATTTAGGGTTCCCCTAGAATGTAGTACAATTACATTAAGCAAGCGTGTATAAACAAATACAAAGAAATCATCAAAAACTAAAGATCAGTTGTTCAAAAAATTAGTTGGAAAAGTTGAATTTTAAAACTTTTGTATCAGAACAACCCACAAGAAAAATATTGTCATTTAATTTGCAACTAATCCTCGAGACGAATAATGAATTCAACGTTAATAAAAGCATTTCTCCTTATTATTTCTATGGGAATTTCCTTGTAATGAAATGAAAACTGAAGGTAATTTTTCCTATTTCGGTATAGCAAGCAATAGATTCTTTCGCTGATTGGTTTGCCCATTTCCATCACGGTCGTCCTGAAGCGCCTCGAATAGCTCAGGGAGCAACATTTACGGAACGAGTAGCTTATGAGCATCAGCATAAACAACACGTGGCTGAAGTTGATAGATGGCAACACGCTCTGACACTTCAAACAAAAGTATAACGCCAAATTCAAACTATGCGTGTTTATGGGTAATTAATTTAATGTTGCGACATTTGTAGATGACCGTGGATCGACTGTATAACGTGCTCCTGTTCGTCGATGGCGGATGGATGGTGGACAGACGGAATGATGAACCCACTGATGAGTTAAGAGAACTTCAATTGAACCGGTTGCGAGAACTTTATTTGCCCGAAATTTGCCTACTCGTCCATGCTGTGCTGCACGCGACGAACCAACATAAAAGCTGCCTGCAATTGGTTGACGTCATCGCGAGTGAAGAACACAAGTTATTTACGGTAAGTGTTTTTAATTTTTTTTTTTTTTTTTTTAGTTGTTAATTAGTTTTAATTTGTGTTTTCACGCGTCAGGTGTTTCGGAAAGAGGATTTGCAAGAACTTCTTGACAAAATCCGCGATTCTTCTTTAGTTCTACTCGATCGTAATTTGGATCCGTTGGGTTATTTGATTAAATAAATGATTTTTTTGATTTTTTTTGGGTTATTTTATAAAAATATAATTGACTTTTTTTTAAAAAAATATTAAAAATGTGTTTGTAATATTTTTAATTTAAATTTTAACCACAGTGAATTTATTGCTTTGAATGAGAAAAGATTTCGCAAAGAACACGCAAATAAATTTGCATATTTCAAAAATTTAAATTTCTTGCGAGTTATTTCTTGTTTTATTTTTTTTTTTAACAAAGAAAATCCGAGCACCGGAAATCTGAAAATAGTTTTATTAATTTCTACAAATTTGGTGAGTCACGTGACTTGCCAAGGGACAGGGGTCGGGAGTGGGAACGATGGGATTTCCATAGTTCTCACGCTCATTGTTCCCTCCCGGCTTGGAAGTATTTGTTGTTAAAATTTTTTTTTAAGGAAACTTCAGGATGATTGGAAATTAAAAGCAATCGATTTTGTTGGTTGAGCAAAAAAAAAAAAATAACAAATTAAAATTTTTATTTTATTTTGTTTTTTTGCAATGTGAAAAATAAAAATAATTTAAAAGGGAGCGAAAGAAGGAAGGAAGGTAAACAAACACGTGAAAACCCCCTGATAAATGGGCGAGAACCGTGGTTGGCTGCTCGATGTAGCTGGAGAAATTTGATTTGTCAGCACGGTGTTAAAGGTCCGCCTCCCTTGGTCGGCGGTGGTGAGTTGTCATAGGTTGGCAGACGAGCGGCGCATTAAGTCAATAGACTGCTGCAAGTTGTGGTGAGAAGTTGCGTTTACTTGATTCTCAAATTGAAATGGAGTATCTCGGCTTGGACACGTTGTACCCGAACAACGCTTCACTGGCGGACGAATTGAAAAGGCTTTTTACGAAGGGTTCGCAACCGGAGATAAAAATTAACCTGGAGGTTGCAATAGAAGAAGGTAAAACAAAATTTATTTATATTTTTAATGAAATAAAACAAATTTAATTAATTTTTGTTTTGTTTTTTGTTTGTAGACGATTGGAAGTGGAATGGTGTTGAGGTTGATCCACATCTGAACGAGTGGATTCATCCCATGGGGCGGCCAGTGCTCAAAAGGCAGAAGAAGCCGAAGAAACTACTGCCGACGGAATGCGTATTTTGCAAAAACAATCGGGAAGATCCGAAGTTCTATCAGAACCACATTCTTAAGGATTTGAACGGGAAAGTGCGATGCCCGGTTCTCAGGGCTTACCAGTGCCCAATTTGTTTAGTTTCTGGGGATAAAGCCCACACGATTAAGTACTGCCCTGCGAATCAAGGCCAAGTAGCGACGATGGGAAGTTTCAAGACGCTGCGAACGTCGACGGGGAAAAGACGCCTGCAGACGACTCAAACTCCAGCGAAATTATAGTCAATGTATAGTTAATGTTATCAAAAACCGTCCAAAGGAAAGAAAATTGTATAATTGGTTTTTGTTGTGTTTTTAATTTTTTTAAATTATTATTTTAGTAGCAAATTTTGTAATAAAATACAATACAATAAAATATAATAAAATAAAATAGTTTCAAATCTAACGTTGTTTTACGCTGTCGGTCGATTAAAATCCGATGTCTTTGTGATTTTTTTAAGCCAGAAAAATACATCTGAAAATTTTTACCTTGTTTCGGATTAACTGTTGACCTTTTCTGACCGAAGACTCGGATTAGCTCGGATTAACTGATCCGAGTTAATCCATCAAGGTGTTGCGGGTTGCCGCAACATCTTGATGGATCACTACCGAAAGGACGGCACCCATTCTTTTGATGCACGTCATGACTTGTGATGCGTGTGTCGGCCGATTACCGGCACGTTTGGCGCTGACTTTGAAGTCTTGCCATCCAATTTCGGATTTTTGCGAACGAAAGTAGTTCATTTTATGGCCGATAACCTTTCAACAAGAATTTAAAATCCTCGTGGTTTTTTCCGAGAATAAAATTACCTTTGCAGATGCCGACTCTATTCTGCAAGTGGTCAAGCTACAAAGAAAACAAAAGAAATCCACCCCTAATTGGTGTCCGGTAAAATCGCAGGCGCCCGCACTGCAGGGCGTCATAAAAAGCAGGAGACGGCCAGACGGGACGCCAAAATGCTGCACGTGGCGTGCAGGGGAAAGACGAGTAGAAAGATGCGTGGAGTTTATTGCTAACATATGACACCAATCGAACAGATACTATCAACATGCGCCAATAACAGTCACTCTGATTATACTGCAAAAGTGTGCGGTAATAAAAAATAAAAATAAAAACTTAGCAAGACGGTGTGAAAAGGTTGCGAACCCATAACCAGAGGTGCTACTCGTTAGGTCGCCGCTGTAGGTAAATTGATTTTGTTACTTTGTTTTGTTTGTTTAATTTTGGTTCGTGTTTGCTTTCAATTCGCACAATGTTTTTCTTTTTATTTTTGTAATGCACATAATAATACGCTACATGAATGCTATTGCTTTATACACATCTAGAATCAAAATTTGTATTCTCGCTAAATTCTATTCCTACGTCTAATTAAATATAAGCACTTTGGATAAACGAGAAATCGATATAGTATCTTAAATTCTCTGTATACATTATATCGTACATGGTCATGAGTTATTGAGTACATTTTTGCTTTGAGATTTAGCAGATACAACGCATAAATTTGAACGATTAGAAAAGTTTGTTATCATTGGTTCCCTTCACCAGCCTTTGGACATAAACACAGCGAACATGAAACGAGTTTACAACATCACAGTTTTGGAGGAACGAGTGGGTGGGTGTGTTAAGGTCACTCCGGGATCACTTTATAAGTTTCCGCAAGGACCAACCACTCAAATTCAAATTACAAAATGAGAAAATGACACCGTAAAAAGGTTTCAACTGAACACGAGTGAGACAAATCACAAAGTAAAATGTTTTGGTGTGTAAAGTGTCAAATTGAAGAAACGGTGTTCTAAAAGTTACATTGAAATTGAAATTATTATTTTTTTTAAATGCAGAAATTGAGAGTAAAAGTCACGTGACACGATTTAAACGCACATACACGACCATTTACACATTCATATATGAGTAACAACAAGTTGAAGGCACCAAGATGCCACCCAATAAGGTGGCTGTACGTTAATTCAAAGAGATGAATTGCTGTTACCGATACTTTTAAGTTAAGAAAGTCATATATAAACAAAAACAACACGCACACATTCTTTTTAATATTGGAGGCACAAAGTTCTCCTTTCAGACAAAATTTAAAATATAGAATATCTTATTTTACAATACAATATCACGAGTGAATTGAGAGCGTTATAATATGTATATTTGTATATATTTATATCTTCTTTTTAATATTTAGGATTTTAAATTTAAAAAAATACCGTTATCAATAAAATGGCGAATGATATCGGTATTTTTCATTTCCGACTGACAAACGTGACAATTTTCCAAATTTAATTACATCAAACGAATATATGATATTTATACGATATGTTTTAAAATTAAATTTAAAAAATAATATTTTAGCGCTTTTTAATGCAACACTAGACGCCACATGGTGACGAATCAGAAAAATTTCAAATGAGAATAAATTAAGTGTATACTAACTACTTTAATTATCGTCGGTGTCTGGAGGGTTCTCCATTTTGTTGTAATTGATGTACCGAACTGGACATTGATCTCCAATCAAGGACTGTAAAAAAATTCATTCAAACCGCTTTTTCAAATACTGTATGCGTTTTGTTGTAATTTTATATTTAATTATTGATTTATAATTATTTAAAAATTAAAGAAATATGTTCTTACCTGCTTTTCATCTCTACCTGGGGGATTTCTCAAAAAAATGAGCAGTGGCGCGTAAATGAAGTTCATGATAGCGATTCCAAAAAGCATCCATCCAAAACCCATCGTTTGAACTAAAGTTCCACTCAATGCAGGACCTGGCCATAAAATATCGCAATTGCAGGAATTCCAAGAGTATATTTATTCATTATATTGTTACCAATGGCAAAACCAAGACAAAATGCCACATCTCCTATTGCGTAAACGCTCCCGTATACCGCCGAGTGTCTAATATCAACCAAATAGCCCAATTCGGGCATCATCGACGAATCTACCATTCCTATAGCAAAGTACATAGATTTTCAATTTAACACTTCTTATCTTCATTTAATTGCACTCACCAATTGCAAACCCCAATCCGGCGTTCGGGACAATTAAATGATTGATATTTTTAGCTAACGGGATCTTTAAACGAACAAAAAAAAATATTTAATTAAATAAAAAAATTGTTTAAAAAAATTCCATTAAAAGATTGATTACGAGCGACTTTTATTAATGGCACTCTACTTCTGCGATGTGGCTGTAGAGGGCGACTTGAGCTCTTCCGTTGTGTTTATTAGGGTACATTTTCATTTATTCTTTTATTATGCGTGGACTCGAGTTTTATATTAGTCATTGCAGGGGATTAAGAGATTACGAGAGTTGCAACTCGCGTCGCTGCAGTTGACGCCACAGAGGAAGAAAGGACACGACAGAAACGAAAAAAAAGAAGAAAAACTTACACAAATGAGGCAAACTCCAATGATGACAAGACCGAGCATGGACGCCAACCAACTGAAATGACGACGCAAGATAAAAGACTAAAAATAAAACAGAAGGAACTAAAGATTGACTCACCGTCCCATTTTATGACCGAGAGGTCCAAATAAATTGGTGCCGATTAGGTAAGAAATCGATGCGGGCAAAAATACAGCTCCCAACTGCCACTTGGGGGCTTCCATAGTGTCTATCATCCAGATTGGCAATGTTGGTTCTAACATTGCAATTCCCATATTTGCAAAAGTGATAGCGCCTTAATGAATAAACAAACATGACGTCGTTTCAAATTTAATAATTCCCCCAATATTTTTTGCAGATTTGAAAAACCTGCTGAAAGGATGATGTAAGGATCTCGAATCAGAGTTCCCAGCGCAGCACCATCTTGGTCCTGTTTTTGGATACCCGGTTGAAGGACCAGAAGTTGAAGAACTAAAATGAGTATTGTTTTTATATAGTAATTTATGGTTTTTATTGGTGGATAGTGGGGAAATGAAACTTACGTCCGTCTCCTAATGCTAAAGCCGCTAAAATCAAAAAAGGTGCCGTTTTACCGACAAACTGATACATTACGCCACCAAATGGAGGTCCTATAAGGACCCCCAATGCGAGACCACCTAGCGCTAAACCCATAGCATTGCCTCTTTCTTTGTCATCCGGGTATCGGTCGGCCAACATGCCCATTCCTAAAACAAAATGATGATTAAAGTCGGTCATTCCTATTTTTGACCTGGGATTTCAAGTCAATTTCCTGTGTGTAATAAAGCGCATGCGCTAACTTACCAGACACACTTGAACACGAAGAACCGACGCCCTGCAGTGCACGCGCCACGAACAAGATACCGTAAGTGCGACCAAATGCAAAAACTGAAGAAAAATGGAAAAAATTAACATGGACGGATTTGTGTCCTCCTGGGGTGGGGAGTTTAAGTGACGTCAGCTGATGAGAACGGAGTAGTAGGGTGTATTTTAATTAAGTGTAGCATCATGGTGGGAATAGGATTGGAAAGGCAAATCCTTAATCGGATCATAAGGACGGGTTATTAAAATAGTGCACGCACCATTAAAAACATCACCACTACCCCTTCCGTTTACTAAAAACAGGACTCACTTAGAGTGGACAGAAACATGATGACGAAGCCACAGAACATAGGGATGCTGTAGCCGATTCTGGAAGAGAGGGTTTTAAAAGTCGATCATCTCATTAGCACTAATTATTGAGAAATTAGAGGATGGAATAGAAAAATTGCTGGACGTTTATACGCATATTATAAAGGTCAAGTGCACTGATACGCGCAATTTCTTTGTTTCTTGTCATTTTAAATTAATGATAGTTATTACAACCAACACGCAAGATTAATTCATCACATTAATTTACGACGTGAATTTTTTTTCGGGGGTTTGCTAATGGATCGATCTAATGCTTCCCGCGCTATTTTTCAAAAGATTGTCTTCTGAAGTGCATTTTCCATGAACACAAAATGGCGCCAGAGGCTTGTTTTTTTCTTTTCTTTTGGTGTTTCTACGCAGTTACGAAATTGAAGTTTTGAATCGAATTTGGGTTTGCAGGACTTTTAATTGGTGACTAATGGGAAATTTAAAAACAATGATACCGTTTTTTGTTTTTGTTTTTTTGTTTTTTGTTTGCGCGCAACTTTGATATGTGATGCAGCAAGAAGAGAATCTGTGCCAAGCTCGCCGTTGCAAAGACAGTAAGCCCAGATCTAATTTCACAACAATCAAAATACGTTACTGGATCTGAGTCCACCACCGATAGATTAAAACCTGGAAAGTAACCCCACCAGGTTCAAGAGAAACAAAAACATTGTTCCTGCGAGACATGAATAATTAATAGCGAAGATAAGTGAATTTATAACGAAAAAAATATATAATCTTTTAATTATTTTAACGAGAATACCAGTGCACTTGATCTTTAACGTAAACTTTACGAGTGACTCATAAAATGATATTGTGGCTTGCACTGCGTGACCTATTTTTTCAAAATATCACTTTATTGCAGAGGATTATTGCTGCGTTACTTTCCGATTGAAAAGTGATTTTGCGCAATGATATTTTCCTCTATTTTTCACTTGCAAGTGTGATACGATGGAATGAAAATTCAATTGTTTTTGTGACTCATCTATCACTAAAATTGAGTCTTTTACCGCATAATAAGATTTTATTTTCATTCAAAAAAAGCTGATTAAAACCTTAAGTCACTGCGTGAAATCCAATGACACAAATATTTTGCTTTAAAATCTACAGAACTATAATCAAACGCAGTCGATTTTCATTGAAATTTTCCTCAACTATTGAAATAATTTTTTTTCTCCTCGTTTCTAAGGATTTATCGAGTTTATTGCCGATCAAAGTGGGAATCGATTAGTTGAACTCCGTTGGTCCTCTCCTCTATTCATTTTTAAACAAAACTTACTTACCTGTTAGTAATTGGTCCTATGAATGGGTTAGTTATAAGCTGCACAACAGCTTTAGATGCAAACAACACTCCCACTTCGACATTTTCCGATAAAAGTTCTGCATGTCTCTGTTGCTCAAACGTGAGGGGAACAGGAGCCGGAGTTGCGCAACTACAATCTACTCACACCAATGCATTAGGATAGAACATAGAACAGACTGGTGTTAAAAGGAAAAATGAATTTCTCACTCACTATGTGTGCCATTAGCATTTGGACTAAAATCCGGCCCCTGATCAATTGGCACAGGAGTCGTCAAATTGATAGGTTTGTCGTGACGATGGCGAATGGTATACAAAAACTCAGGAATGATGGGAACTACAAGGCAAAGGAAACTTGAGAAATGCAATAGATTTAAGACGCATGCGCCAACCACAGAACACAGTTCATTAATTGCGGGTCGCCCATTAAGGCATTAACCCTTTGCGTGAAAAATGAACCGTAAACAACGTGTGCGTACAAGCAAGCAAGCTAAGTAACTTGCCTACAGTCGTAAGGAGCATGTTGTCTAGGAGTAGAGCGATAGCCACAATAACGAGAATCAGTTTTCGGGATTCGCGACATTGTTGCAAAACAGTGGGCCATCCTGTCATAGCAAAATAAAAACTGCAAAGAAAAGAAAATATTGAAAAAGGAAGGAAGGAAGGGAAGAAGAAAATCTATTTAATGCCTTCAGTATTCGACTTCTTCATTAACAAGATTCGAGACGCAAAGCATTCTGGGATGAAAATTGTCTTTAGAAATGTTTTGAGGAGAGGAAATCCTCTCTTCCTGAGCCCATTAGGGGGGATGGAGATGGAGAAGGGAGAACCTGTTGCTGCAGTTCCTTAGTCGAGCGAAGATGGCGCTGTCGGGCGGAAGCGCTCGATAGATCACAGCTGCTCTCGACTTTGTGTTTAATCAGCGCGTGTCCCAAGGCAAGTCTGCTTGCTGATTGGCCTTCAGGTGGCGCTGCATTTGACCCTCGCCAATGTGTGGGAAGTGTGGGAAGTAGGTAAGAAGAAGCCCTTTATTGACCTTGAGCTCGGATGACATCTATTTAATCAAGCGTCCATCACCCAATTTGCTGTCAAGAATGGTTGGCATGGGAACGCATCATTGTACGCTGAGTGTTTTAGCCTCGATATTACAAAACGTATTCTTCACCCTTTCAGCGTCCAAGCGGAAAAAAAAGATAACGGTGGAGCCGAAAAAGTGATGGGGGAAAGAAAGTGTGATGTCAAAACATGGAAAAGGCGGGACATTCGATTGATTGCCGGATTTGCTACTAACATCACGCAGGACCCTATAATTTTCTGTTATTATTGACTTTTCGAGAGGAATAATAATAAAAAATTTCACAAAAAAGTTTAAGATGGAAGGAAATTGAACGTTTGGTTATGTAAACTTTGGTGGCGAGTTCGTTTAAATGTGCAGATTGCGTTTGGAGGAGAGTTGGTGACGCAGAGGGGAAATTTCGGTAGTCGAGTCTCGAGAATAAATATGCGATCAACATTGCAGTGGAGTTGGGTAAGTTTGATGCGTTGCCATGGAAACGGAATCTCTTTAATGGTCGAGTTTCGATTGGGCAACAGGTTGAGCGCGCACTCTCGTTACTACAAACGCACCAAGCTCATCATAAGAACGCATGCGTTTGTGTCTCCCCGTGGCTTCTTGGGCCTGTCACGAAAACGTGCTCGCACGCCAGAACGCACGGAATTCTGGTGTCTCGTCCTCATTCTCGCAGTCATTATCTAGCGATCAATGTTGTTAGCACGCGCATCACGCACCACCCTGCTCTCATTACAACGAAAACTCTCTCTCTTAAACCATCTACATCGTGGACACCTCATTAAACCTTTTGCGCTGATTTGCTTCCCATTGTTGTCGGCCACCTGTGTCTGTCAACTGTCAATAGATAAGGTGTCATTAAAGCGAGGGCAGGATCACTTTACTCCATGAATCTATACCATAAAGGAGGCATCCATAATTGCAAAGCAGAAAAGCATGTTTGGAACTCTGCCCTTCATATCCACCAACGAGTAGGGGATGACGAAGGCGGGAAGCGCACGTGCCACCCTCCTCTTTCTCTCCGTCCCCTCTACATTCCTAATTTTCTTCTCCACACACCAACCTCCACACACACACTCTCTCTTTCACTGTCGTTCCACAACTAGGCTGGCTTCTCTGCAAACTCGATGCTGACATCGTTTTCACATATTTTTATTTTTATTTTTATTTTTGTTATAAATGAAATATTTTTTTAATTTTTAATTTTATTTTGGAACGACTGTTGATGGTTCGAATCCCTTCGGGCTTTCTTTGAGGTTCCACAATTGATGGATGCGTTGATGGCGATTAGTTACGTCACTCCTCACTTCCGTTTCTTGATTTATGGTGATGACGTCAGTTGATAGCGCCGCTGCCTTTCCTTATAGCTGGCATCAGCAGTCTGCTGCCTATCAAATCACATTTATGCAAAAATCCTATAAATAAAATGCACTTGATCGCTTCTGACGTCATATCGGTCTTTTCCGCCCATTTGCTGCCCACTGATCTCTTCACTTTGCCTTGCCACGACTATTTGTCGTTCGTATCAATCACGCCACCATTGTCCCGTATGCGTCCATCTTTTTTTTTTGCTTTGTCTCTTTCTCTCTGCATCACCCTGCTTCACTTTTCCCTCGTACGGTTGCACGTCTGAGATATTACGTGGTTTCTATGACAACCAACTTGACATCTAAACTCGGAATTCCGTCGTCATTTCCTATAAAGCCCGTCTAGAGCCTTGTGACCCTCCACCTTCTTTTCCTGAAAGAGGTACTTCCGCCTCATCAAAAATTGTTACCATGGTAACCGCATCATAACTGAAATTCATCAATTAATCGTACAAGATCGCAGAAATGTATTCTTTTCTCATTCTTGATTGACAAAAAAGTTTGCCACGATTTTATTTTGTTTTAAATTGTCGTATTCTTTTTCTTCATACAAAAGAAAATATTTATAATTTAAAAAAAAAAGGGAAAACGGTTTTCTTCTTTTTCTTTATTTATGTTTTAACTGGAAACTATATTTCTATAAGAATGTATACGTTAGGGACTTGGCGAAATTTTGTTTTAAACACACGTATATCGTGTTCAATAAATTTCTTATTCTTTACCAATGAAATCGATACGAATACGTGATTGTTTAACTTGAGTTTTACAAAACCCCTTTAACTATGCCATAAGCGGGGAATAAATAAAGGATTTTTTGAAATATAACAAGTTCAAAATTTGTCTTGAACAACGTTTAATTAAAAATAATGTCATGGAATGGATCGGGCCAATCTTCGATC
>JAQIXU010000305.1:0-41679 GCA_034701245.1 Strigamia transsilvanica | reverse complement strand
ACAACCAACCGGCCATGGACTAGAAGACATCCGTACATGGTGCCCAAACTCTCCACAAAATACTCCAGGTGGTTCTGCCAATTGTCAAGTTGAACGTCAATTATGTGGGTGTTGTCAGGAAGGAAGTAAGCCCTTTGAGGTATCTCGCGGAGCCCTTTGAGGTATCTCGCGGAGCCCTTTGAGGTATCTCGCGGAAACCTAGGGCTCCGCGGAGTACAGTTTGAGAAACGCTGCATTAGACAACATTAAATTCAAATATTGCTTAATGCTGATTCCACTGCACTTAGAAAACTTTTCCTAAAAAAATAAAATAAATAAATGAATATAAATTTCTAATATTTTAAAATTTATTTAATACCTTTTATACTTTGCAAACTGGCTCCCAATTTCTTAGCTGCCGAAATAAACTGATAAATATTACTAAACTCGAAATATTCTTCTTGTTCGTATCGAAAATTAAAATCCCATCCACAATTTTCGAACTCGGTGTCCAAATCGATGAATCACTTTCCTCACACTTCGAGTCGGTCAAATACTCATGATCGACGGCACCGTTTTGTAGCCGGAACAACCCTCGTTCGCTCCAAACTCGGCCAAATCGTTTCTTTTCAGAGTAATTTCGACTTTTAGCCGGAATCACGATAAGAATTTGTGTTAGGTGACAGGATTAATCTCACGTAAACCCGCAAAACTGGCTCGAATTGTCGCACATGGTGAAAATAAAATCCAAAAAAAGAGTTGAACTTCATTTCCTGCCTGTCAAAGTCAGAAATGCTGAACAAAAGATAAAACTGCTAAAATCAAAACTAATTAAATTGTATTTCGCAAAAAACATTACTATTAATAATTCGTATAAATTTATTTCAAACTGTACAATCCTATGACAACTAACTGTAATTATAAATCAGAAATGATAAAAAAAATTAAACATTAATAATAAATAAATAAATGACACGCAATAAATAAACAAACGCAACGCAAACGATAAATTAAACACAGACTAAACAAGTAACGTACAATTGTTAACAAAAATAATCAACTCGAATAATAAATACCGTATTCAAAAAATACACATGTTCGTTAGCCGTTACCATCCAGCAGAACAACGACACAATTCGTAGTGTGCAAGTGGATCAATTCAACAGAAGCTACTCTTTCATTAGGAACCATGTTCGACTTATGTTACAATAAAATTTGTCATTTCATTTGTCAGCCGCCATTACTCTAATCAAATGGTCAAAAAATATATATAAATAAATAAAAATAAATAAAAATAACCATCGGTCAAAGACAATAAATAAAAGTGATTTAAAATGAGCTCTAATCAGCTGCCATAGGAGATGAATAACGAGTGTTTATCTTCTAATTTAGAACAATTGTTAACTTTAACCTTAACGTTAAACCCAATACTGATTTTTTTTCAGCATGGGATTCTGTGGCCGCTGAAACCGTAAATCGCTGTGATCGTACAAGCCCCACTCGTCAATGTCATGAGGCTCGAGCATCCCGTAAGGATACTTCAATGTCGTTTCATTCGTCTCCAAATGAGCGGAATGCGGCCCCAGAGGAGTCACTTTGCACGAGGGCAGTGTTGAGCTGATCTCCAACCACTCTTCGTCTCGACTCGGCGAAGGGGTTATCCGCAACGGACTCATGTCGCGGCGGAGTCCCGCGAGCGTGGGACGCAATTTAGGCGAAGTCGGTCCGCTCCGACTGCTTATGGAAGGCACTTCGTCGTTCAAATAGTCGCTGATGCGAGACTGCTGTTCTAAAATGTCCGGTCGCTGATCGCAGTCGGTTCGACCGTCGTAATGATTGGCAGCTGCCGGCCCGCCGTTCTTCGTATTGCTCTTCTTATTTTTATTCTCTTTCCTGCAATGCGTTCGGCACTTGACCGCAGCTATGATGATGATACCTAACAAAATCACTCCAACCGCCACCCCGATTATGATAAGATGATCGTTGCTGATGTGGGGACTGTGAAGACCCTCACCACCATTACCGCTAGCACTACCACTACCACTAGCGCCTCCGCCGTCGTCGGGGCTGGACGTGCCCCCGCTCGACGAGTGCGAGAACGCCGTGGTGGCTGCCGCGCCGAACCTCTTCTTGCCGCCTCGCTCCTCCATGTTCCTGTCGTCTTTGAGCACCTCCTCGACCGTCACCAAGTCCGGCAGAATGGTCCCGGGCGGGTGAAAGATAAAGTTGAACTGACCGTGCGCGGGAGGCACATTGGCGGCGGTTAATTTGTACGCGAAACTGTCGTTAGTGAAATGTTGAGCACCGTCCACGAATTCGTAGTAAACTCTTCGCTTGACCACGTCCCCGTGCGTGAAATGGCCGATGCCGTCCGTGTGCGCGTCGCGTTTGGGTCGTCGATGTCTCTTCAGCAGCTTCAGCACCCCGAAATTCGGCTGTCGGGTGAGCGTAAACAGAGGAATGCTGCCGGTCTGTTGAGCGAGCCGCGTGGCGTTGAGAAAGGCAAGGGTCAAGATGACCCGACAACCCAACGGCATGTGGTAATCCCTCTGCTCGATCAAAGGAGTGACCGACACGCGAAACGTCTCGTCCCTCAAAACCTTGTCCTCGATCGCCACGCTCGCCGTAAACGAGTCCTCGCTCACCCCCTTCTCGACCAACATGTAAATCACTCGCTCCGCGTCGATGTCCGACTGTCCGAACTGAGCCACGCTCTCGTCGTGCAACAACAGCATGCCGTGTTTCGGATGCGTCGTCACGTTGTACACCAAACGCGATCTGTTGCCGTTAGTGAACGCGCCCACGTTGGACGACTTGAGGTACACGGCCGTGGTAGCTTGGGGCAGAGTGATGAGTGAGTTGTTGACCATTTTCAACGAAAGTGGCAACACGTGGATGTTGAACACTCGATACACCGCCCTAAACACGCCGTCCGACACTTTGAAGTAGAAAGTGGCCGTGTTTTCGGAGCCGTCGTGCACGTAGTACAAGTGGCCGGCGTCCACGTCGTGTTGGGTAAACGACTGCACTTGCACTCGCGACTCGTCTCCCAACTGCAGCCGCCCGCTGCTAGGTGGCGTGATGATGTCGTAGCGAATTTCGTTCGCGGGAGTGTCCGGGTCGATGGTTTTCAAATTGCTGGCACCGATGGTCACTCGCTGTCCCCGCACTACCTCGGTGCGAGGCGTTTTGGTGACCAACTCGAACTTCTCGTCGTTGACGGGTTCGATGGCAAAGTCGAGCGAAGTGTTGAGCAGAACGGCGTCGGTGCCCCCGAACTCCGAGCTGTCCAAGTAGATGGTCAACACGGCCGAGTCGCGGAGCGTGTCCGAGTCGTCGTGCACGTAGACAAACTTGCCCTCGTTGACGTCGCTCTGCGTCAGACTGGCGCCGAGAGTCTCGTTTTGGCCGTGCAATTGAAAAATGCCGTGTCGAGGAACTTGCGTTATCACCATGTGAATATTAGGCACGAACTTCAAGTGATCCGTTTCGCTCAGGACCTGAGCCAAACGCGACGTGTTTAGATTCTCCTGCGCGACCACGACCCGGTCGCCTTCCTTGACGCGCACGTCGCGGGTCGTCACGTACTGCTGCAAGCTGTCCGAGTTGATTTTCAAGAGCGAGATCTCCATGTGCAGTTCTTGGTGCAGCAGGGGCGACGTCAGAGGGCAATCGATGTCGAACACGAAGAAATCGGACGCCGTCAAATCGGGGAATGGTTTCACGTGTTCGTAGACGAGCGCGCTCGAGTTGACGTCGAGTTGAGTGAAGCCGTCAACTTCGACCAGTTCGTCGCGGTTCGCGTGGCGCAATAAAACCCTGCCGAGTTGCGGTTTGGCCGTGATGTTGAACCGGATCGGTCGGTCGCGATTGTTGTCGCTCGTGGTCACGAGGAGATTATCGGCGGTGATGATCTGCTTCACTTTCGGGAACACGTACAGTTTCTCTTTGCGCACTACTTTGAGCGAGATCCGTTTGACGGTGATGGCAAAAAACTGTCTCGAACCGATGTTCACGCCGTCCGTCACTTGGAAATAGAAACCGGCCGACGAAACGTCTTTGGAATCTGCGAAGAAAAATTTATTCAATAAAAATTAAATCAATAACAATTAATTAATCAACCCTACTCACCTAAGTGCACGTAAACCACAGTTTCGCGGTTGATGTCCACTTGAGTGAAGTTCGTGATCGCTTTCTCGGTGTTGTCTTTCATAGCCACGTGACCGCTTTTAACGGGCGATAACAAAAAGTGTAAATCTTGCGCCACGCTGTCCTCGTCCACGACCGCGAGATGCACCGACGAAATCACCGTGACCGAACCTTCCCAAACCTTCAAAAAACAAAAATAAAAAAACGACCGATAAACACAGCGTAATTACAAAACGACAATACCTCCATCGCGGTGTTGTTGACCACTTTCGGGAACTCGTCGTTGACAGCGAGCACTCGAATCGAAACCACGGTAGGAACGCTCTCCCTCTCGCTTTCCTTGATGCGAGCAACCACCGAGAAATTATCGCTGGTCGTCTCGCTTCCGTCGTGCACGTACCTCACCATCCCATCTCGCAGCATGTCGACCGTAAAGTGCGTCAAAATGGCGCCCGGTTTGAGCACCATCTCCAAATGGCCGTGCGAAGGCGGCCAATTCACCTCGTAATCCACATTGTACTCGGGCGAATAGCGACTCACGACGGCGATGTCGCCGGCGTCCAGCAGCACCCGGCCGCCCTCTTCGACCGTCAGATTGCGCGTCTCGAGCAAAATCACCTTCGAAATGATATGCAAGCGAAAAACAAGTCCGGCGATCTGAACGACCCCGTTGGTCACATCAAACACGAACGAGTCCTCCGACACGTTTTGATGCGTCTGCACGTACTTCAATTTGCCCTCGTTGACGGTGGACTGGTCGAAAATCGTGAGGGCACCGGGCTGCAGTTGGTTATTCGCACCGTCGTTCCATTCCGGGTATTTATTGTCCAACTCCAAGGACCCGTACTGAGGATGGTCGTGGACGACGAAGGTTATGTCTCGCGGGTCCACGTTCGGGTGGGTGACGAGCAAAGCCGACTGCTCAATCACGACCACTTGCCCCTCGTCCACGGTCAGCGTCTTGTTGTTGACCACAATCAACGGCTCCCAGTAACTCTCTGGGAATATTTTCACCGCAATCTCCGCGTCCGCCTTCACCGACCCGACCAGCGCCTCGACCGCAAAAGTGTCTTGGAAATGGTTGCTGTTATCGTTTTCGTACTCCAGCTGACCAGCGTCGATCTGCAACTGCGTGAACTCCGAAGCAATCTGCGCGTCCGGCTCCAGCAGCAGTTTGCCGCGCGCCGGCGCCCTCGTCACCGCGTATTTGATGTCCTTGCTGAGCACGTTCACGTTCGTGTCCACGCCCAAATTCTGCGCCGACAATTTCTTCCTTTTCCCGCGCTTGACCACGATGCCCGTGTTGTTGACGATGTTGACGAACGGCTCGGACGCTCGAATTTCCAAAATGCCCGTCGAGTAAAACTGGCCGTCCGTCACCCAGATCATCGTCCGGCCGTACGAGGCGCCGCTGTGTCGAAACAGAATGTTTTTGTCGTCCAGGTCCTTCTGCGTGAACTGAAACACCTGCGCGTTCAGATTGGACACGTGAAAAAGCGCGCCGTTCGGGATCCCTCTTCGGGTGTACTGGAGCGTGTACGAGGGCGTGTCGATGTCGTGGTCCACGAAGCGCAAGTCGTCGCCGGTGACGAGTCTCTCCCCGTTCAGAGTGACTTGGAACACCTTATCGACCGCTCTGATTGGCGCGTTGTCGTTCTTCATCTTCACGTACACGTGTTGCGTTCCGATGTACTGGAAGTCCTGCACGTCGCTTTGCGCGACCACCAGAAACATAAAGCTGTCCCTGTCGTGTTCCGAATCGTCGTGCACGTACGACACGAGGCCGTTGTGCAAATCCGAGGTGGTGAACGACGAGACGGACGCGAATTCCTTCGGCTTGGCGTCCGGCGACATTTGCAGCTGGCCGTACAGGGGTTGCTGAGTCACGTTGAAGACAAAGTCCTTAATCAAGGGCGTCTCGACGTGCAGCTCCTTTTCCGTGATGACGCGTCGTCCGCCTTCGTCCACGTCGATTCGCTCCACTCGGATCACGGCGTCCGTTTCGCCGGGTAGATGTCGGATGGCGAACTGCAGCACTTCGCTCGCCTCGTTCGGAGTGACCACGCGAAACAAGTAATTGTCGAAAATCGTCGAGTACGATTTGCGACTCAAACGATACGTCACGATCCCCTTGAGCACGTCGGTTTGCGTGAAATTGCTCTTCTCCTCCAACTTGACCCTCTTGTCCGTCCTCATGAGGTAGAGGGCGCCGTACACCGGACTCGTGACCAGGTGGTACGAGATGTCGTCGTCGCCGGTGGAGATCGGTGTGGTTTGCACCTTTAAATTCTCGATCGTGATCACGTTTTCTTGCACTTGGTTCAGCACCAGCTCGTTGTTGTTGACCACGTGCAAGGTGATCGCTTGGAAAGTGACGCGAAAATCGTATACGGCGGAGGTGGTGACCCCCGCGCAGGTGACGGTGAATTTGAAATCGTCGTGGGACGGTCGACCCGACGTGTGCAAGTACCTCAATTTGTCGCTCACCATCTGCTTGAGCGTGAAGCGAGTGACCGTTTGCCAGTGCTCGTTGTTCCTCAACCGCTGGATCGCACCGAACAGCGGCGGACGAGTGACCTCGAACTCGATGTCCAAATCCTGATCCAAAGCGTTCGTGGCGAAGGTCAAATTGTCGGGTAAAATGTACGAAAACGAGTTGTAGGTGACCAAAAGTCCCGTGTTGTTGACCGGGAAAATCTCCAAATCGAACGCGGCGATCCTCAAGACGGCCGTCTGCCCGGTCTCGATTCCGTCGCTCACCCGGAACGCGATGCGACTATTCGCCTGGCCCCGATGCACGAAACTGATCAGTCCGTCCTCCACGTCCCGTTGGGTGAATCGCTCGATCGGAACCCCGGGAGTGTTGGAATTCTCGACGTAGCCGCTGTTGTCGTTGCCGACCGTGAGCACCGTGTAGACCAGGTCCTCCGGCGCGTTGTCCTCGTCGCTGGCGTTCAAAATGGAAGACGAGAGCAGCTTTTTCGTGTTCTGCGCCAACCTCAGCACGCGGCCCGGCGGCAGCTTCAATTCCGGCGGGTCGTTGACGGGCGTGACGATCACGCTGAGGACGAACCGGTGCCTCTGGGTCAAATAAATGGGCACCCGGTCCCTCCTGACGATAAACTCCAACTCCAGCATCAACGAATCCTGATAGTTCTCGGATCCGTCGTGCACATAGCGCACCTTGTCCGAGTTGAGGTCCAAAAGAGTGAAAATGGAGTCGCCGACCCGCCTCCAAATGTCCACTTGCAGCAGTCCGTGTTCGGGCAGATGGACCACGTGGAACAGGACGGCCGACTCGCGGATCGCGTACTTGCTAATGTCCAAAACGACGTCGATGTTGCCCGACGTAATCAACTCGCTGCCCCCTTCCTTCACCTGCAGCGGCTGCAACTCGAGCAGCTCCAGCTCGTCCGGCTGACTCGACTTGGAGTAGAGTTTGTAGCCGGTCGTGATATCCGGTTTCATGCACACCGGTTGGTCGCACAGGCAACGGAACCCGTCGATGCCCTGCTGGAAGCAAACGGCTTCGTCGATGCACGGCGCGCGCAGACACGCGTACTCCCACACGCAGTCCACCTGAATCTCGTGGCTCACCTCCGCCTCGCGCAAACCCACGAGCTGATCGTTCACCTGGAAGTTGTGCATGCAGCCCTTGAAGGAACCGTCGTGCGTGTCGCTCTTGAGCATCGACTCCAGCCCGTGCGCCAAAGCGCGCGCTTGTTTATTCAGCTCGATGCCGCCCAAATACAATTTTCCGACCAGGTCGAAGTGTTTGTTTTCGCCCAAACTCGGTCTCATGTTGGTCACGTGGTCGTCGACGTTGATCTCCACGTAACTGGGACTGAATCTCACTTCGATGTGATGCCAGAGACCGTCGTTGACGGCCACTTCGGATTTCAGCTCGACGACCCCGTTGCCCTTGTCGACGGACAGCTTCGGTTTGCCGCCGAGCATCTCGAGCGCCACGAAATCGGAGCGACTGGGCAGTCCGCCGTTGTACAGAAGGACGGATGTGTTTCCCTGAGTCTTCAAGTCGAGCGCGAAAGTGCCGCCGTTGCGCGAGTTCATTGTGGGCAGCGCCAGGAACGCTCCGCTGCCCACGAAGCTGTAGGCGCGTTCCGACGTGGCGTCAAACTCGGCGCTGCAATCCCAAGTGACGGCGTGCACACCCCGTTGCTCGACGTTCTCCCGCGCCGACCTGAACACGTTGATGGCGTTCAAAGTCAGATTGTCCAAGCAACCGCGAAAGTTGTCCATGTTCCCGAGGAAGAGTTCGTTGAAGTCCCCCAATCCGCCCACGTAGACGCCGAAATGGATGTTGAGTTCGTGGAATCGGCCGGGAATGGTCAGTCTCGTTCTGTGGATCGTGTCCACCACTAGCAGCATGTCAGCATTTGATCGTTCCAAGTTCACATCGTGCCACATGAGGTCATTAAGTCGTAAGCCGGGTGGTGAAGTCAATTCGGCTTCACCGGCACCCAAATTAATGCGCACCTGCAGCCAATAAATACAAAGTTATTCGAAACATTTAAAACATTTAGAAAGAGCCAACGACGATTCACCTTGAGTCCAGCTGCTTCTAAAACTAAGAGGCAATAATCGGTACGTCCAGCAGCCAAAAGAAGAATCGCATCAGCTTGATGGGTCTTAAACCTAAGGTTGATTTCAGTCGTGCTTTTTGCTTCCTGGAATGCGTACGACACATAACTGGCACCATAAAATGAAGCTACAAACAAACAGACGGAAAAATTAAATAAATAAATAAATAATTAAATGAATAAAATATCATTGCATTTATGGCACTGCTTTTGAAAATTTGATCAAACGGAATAGTGAGCCCTAAAAGGAAAATCGAAGGCATTTTTAAACACTTGCTCCACAAGATATGAATTTTTTACTACTTGGATTTGGCCGTCTCATCCAGGCTTAAGTACTTAATTTAATTTCCATTTTTTTTTAAAAGTAACACTGCTTGAGCAGATTTCATTGCTGAACAGTTTGGTTGCACGACCCCTTTAGAACCCAAACTTTAATACAAAAATATTGCAATCTGAAACATTCACCCTGAGCAGGAAAAAAAAAAGAAAAAGAAAAAAAGGAAAAAAACGCTAGGAAATGAGAAAAAGAATTTATCTGCATTGTAAAGAAAAGCAAGCGGACTTATCTCGAAGTTATAGGTTTACAGTATAAGTCAAGACGAAAATCGGGCACATAATCGCACATAAATGTAGTAACATTATGCGATGTGCCCGATTTTCTTGTACAATATATACGAATTTTGTGCAAAATAAATAAAAGTGCGATTTGTTTCCGTTGCCATAGTCGAATCAGTTGCTATAACCAATAACTTTAATTCTCGTATACATAAAATATTGCAAAATTCATACAAAATAAAACAACAGAAAAACTATAGAAAAGGTTCTGCAATTTGGCAGAAATCACAAGGACAAAAAAAAAAAGAATAAAATTGGTATTCCACGCATTGCTCACCAATTTTCATAAAATTTGAATTACACACCTGTACACCTGGACCAATCGTAAAGCTTTTTATGTCTACAGTTAAAACAGAATGGCAAAAGAGAATGTCAATTCCCAATGCACCTTTTTCTGTTCAAATGCAAAGTTTAAAGATATGAATACTCAGCTCGCCTCCATTTGCAAGCAAAAGCAATAAAAATTGGACTCATCAACTATTTCAATTCGTTCTCCTCGTTCGCGATGGCAAATAAAAGCCGAAGATAAAAAATAAACCGTAATCGTAACATTCCAACGGCGCACTACCAAACGGCATTCGAAAAAATTAAAACCCGAATAGCGAATTAATGAAAACAACAGCAACTGTTGCGAAGTTGCAGAAAAATACAAAACAGTTGGAATCAAACTCTGAGTGGTCTGTGCCTCCGGAGAATCATTTCCTTCAAACTTTCGCATACATCGGAGAATACATTACCACTCTGTACTTGCTAACTGCATCCAAGGGACCATGGAAAGCTACAAAAGCTGATTGCAAACCATTCTTGCCCAAATAGCCATTACACCCTCACTGCAGTAACTGTACTCCATTCCCAGATTGCCCACATTTCAATTGAGTCTTTAATTCTTCACGTTTTTTTATATTTTTACATACGACGACTCCAGATATGAAACGTCAGCTTGAAAGCTCCCGATTCCTCGCCACCGTCTTTATGTATATTTTACCATTGAAGTAGGATGGTGATTGGTGTGTGATTGATACTGGAATTTGCATAAATTTTCAATTTGATGTGTATCTTGTGTGTCCTTAATTTAATTTACACTTTGGTCTAAATCTCGAGTTTTCAAGATTGTCACCACACATTTGGATTTTTGCCAACAACAAAGTGCCATATAACAGTCGAGAGTAATCTTAGTTTGTCTTGTGGATTTAAAACTTCTTGTGTAATGACACACACTTTCCTTCACTTTTCGTATTTAAAAGGTCACGATTACGCACAATTACTTATACTCTAGGAAGAAAAGTTTAAATAAATAAAAAAAGTCATTAGAAAAAAAGAAATAACTAATTTAAAACATTTTCTTTGTACCGTGTTAAATATTAATATAGCTACAGGAACAAACAATCTGTCTCGATTTTTTCCTTCGTCTCAGTACGAATAATAAATAAAGGAGGGAAAAAATATTGATTTAAAAAAGTATATAATTGCATGCTTGATAGCATAAAAATTGCAACAAGCTTTTTCCATTTATTTACTTGTGTTTTTTCATTCTCCTAGGAAAGATAAAAAAAAATCATTAATTAAGTCAGCAATTAAAAGTTGCAGTTGTGTAAGAGTAATGAGTGTCAAGTGTACAAATGTAGAAACTTTTAACATACAAGTTTGCTCGCGCTATAAATAAATGAATAAAACTAAATAAAATGTTCATTTCCTCATGCAGTTCAGTCAACTTTGTTAAACATGTAAACAAAAATGCCGATAGGTAAAGTAAAATTAAAACCAGGCGCAAGAATTCCGTAATGAAATTCCACATCCCCAATAAATTTACACCACAAAACTCATCAATTTATTTAACAACCATTAACACGTATTTTCGCAGCAATTTTTCCTAAATCTTTTAAATTTCCATCATTCACAGCATCTGGTTTGGATTACTTGAAAAAACCATGCTGAAGACCAAACAGTTTTTGCCCACTTGTGTCCATTGCTTTTACAAGACAATTTAATCGACTCATAAATGAAAATCTTTATAACAGTTAAGTGCTCTTATGTTTACTTTCGTCTTTAAATGCTAACAGAAAATTGGCGTGTACCCAAAAAGTTGGACAAAGGAACAAACATTTGTCAACTGTGAGCTAAAGAAACAAAAAGTTTTTCCTTCTCCCACCAAACAGTTCCTTAAGTGAAGACCAATTCGAGTAAAATATTTTTAAGAAAAAAAAATATTAACATCAAAAACCTTTTAAGGCAAAACTATTTGCAAGACTAGTCAAAACAAATTTCACTATTGCTGTAATCTTAATTAAAAACCAGGTAGAAGATAAAGTTTAATTAAAACCAAGCAAGTAAATCTTTTTTCTTTCCCTAAAAATGTTACAAATAAAAATGTAAAAAAAAAAGAAGAGAAATTTGTGCAATTTTTGCATTTTTAATTGTAAACATCACTAATGACAGGAAAAGTTGCAAACAACACAATTAGCAAGTACTAAAGTGTTTTAAAAAACAATTTACATTTAAAACTCTTATCTCTCACACCCATTGAACCATTTTACTAAACTTGATAAAGTCAACATTAAATTTAATGTTTAATATTTGATTTGTGTACATTCCTTCATTACTACAAGACTCCTGCGAGTGAAGAATTTCCCCCTAAATTATGGATTAAAAACAGCTGCAAATCTCTTAACTATTTTTAGCAAAAGAAAAATTTCTACAAAACATTTTCACGCAAAACTTAAAAACTAAAAAAAAAAAATAAACCAAATATTGTCACCAACACCAAATTTTCCAAACAAACACAAATTTTACATTTAATTAATAGAAAATCTCAAATTTCGCTCCAATTCATCCCAAAACATGCAAACAAATTACAATGACCTTTCCTGGAAGTGTGTTAACCCATCCCAAACTCCCCTTCTTTTTTAATTGCAAAAATAGCCAAGCTACAAGTCTATGACATATCTATGTATAGCACACAACTCAGACACAAAAACTTATCCCAAAGTAGGGGGCGTTCTCAAAAAAACACACAAAAAAATAATAATATAACTAAGCAAAATGTCCTCACATCAACATTAAAGCAATTTTCTTAAAACCCAGTTCGCGAACCTTTAATGTTTAACAGAAAATTCAAATTACCTGCAGACGACGAGCGATTACAAACGAAACAGATGATGAAACACTGAATCCAACTGATAGTGGACTTGGTCAGGGGCAACATGGTTTGATCACTTCATCACTTTATCCAATTTGAAAACACCCGTCCGGGATGACGAGACACGAGTGCTCCTTGCACTCCACTTACTATCCAAATTGTGCTCACTCACACCGCACCACACCACAGCACACGGCACTAGATATTTTTAGCTCTCATCTCGCATGAGCAGCATTTACGAGTAACTTCCTCCAGTGCTTATAACAAGACGTAAATGAAACCATAGCCCGTAATAGAGTTTGCGTCAGCCACATTTCCCATAGTTACGACAAATTTTATGCTGCCATTAGCTTACATCTGAGAAAGAAAACTAAGCAAATTTCGTTATGTTATTATTATAATTAATATACACGCAATTCTAGGACTTTTTTGAGGAACCAACCTCGCATGATGAGCTTCAGACGGGGCATCCCTTTGGATCTAACCCAAATTGCGTTTTCGCATTGTTCTGGTGCAATCCTAGACCAAGAGTGAGCAGATTTTGGAAATAAAAAACCGGGACACCCATTAGCGATACAAAAAGGAACCGGAAACAAACATATTTACGTTGAAGTGTGAACCAGTAATCTTTGGTGTGAGTATTTCAACTCCATCTTGTTCTTAATAATTAAGAGAAAGTATGTATACGTACGTGTATAATTTCAGCACAAATTGAACCAATTAAACAACTCTCATTATAAGCGATTGATCGATTTTTAAAAAGGGGACATTTTTGCGCTCCGAGAAAGTTCTGCGCCTACGATTTGTGTACTAAAAATAAAAATCAAGAATTTTAATAATAATCCCCAAATCCTTGAGTAAACTACAATGTGAAACAAAACGTGATATCACACAAACTTTGTGATGAGGAAACAATTTCGGCGAACATGTTCAAAACATGATACACACTGTCAACCAAGCAGAACCAAATTGGCAAGAAAGAAACATGTCACTTGCAAAATAACAGACCGTGAAATGAAATAAGCTGCCTTTATCTTATCCCTTTTTTAAAAAATATATATATTTTTTTTTATCATAGTGTACTGTATATAAAAAAAAGTTTTTATGCTCACCCGTATTCAATTAAATTAATGCCTAATGTTATTTGAAATGTGCAAACGCACAATTGGATGATATTTGATATTTCAATCAATTTAAAAGCTTTCGATGCCGCAAGAGTTAATGTGTTTACAGTATAGCTTCGACGAAAGCTGTTTGCAGTCAAATCAAAAAGTGGAGACCGAGAAACACGCTCCGACATCGCTTGTTATCAAAACACACCATTACATGCATACAGTAAATCATGAATTTTTATTTTGGCACATTCATCCAACATAAATGTGGTAAATGTTTACAATAAAAAAAGAGCTATTTCGCATACCCTCAATAAAGATTTGGAAATTAAATCTGCACTTAAAAAAAAACAAAAAAAAAATCCACTTCTTGCCGTTCTGTGTGATCCATTTGAGATGGAGTTGAGACAGACGAGGTTCGTGTTTTGGGATTTCCATACGTAATCGACAAAACCAAATTCCCTAAGTCGTAATTGTGGAACAAGTTCTTTAGCAAGTCGCTCGAAAAATCGCAATTTTACTCATGCGAGTAAAAATAAGCGAGAAAGAAGAAGCAGTACTTTGAAAAATTATCCAAAAATTTACATTTCTTCGCTTAACCTGAGCAAATGTAAAACGAAAGTGTAAAAAAAAAAGACGAAACCCACTAGACTACTTTAGATAATTACACCAGAAATTCCCCCAGCTCAAGTGGTGAATAAATCAGTGCTTTTTGCTTAGCGATGTTATTTCATGGCATGTGATGGTCACCGGCTTTGATTAAAGCTAAAAACTCGTGTAAATTCACATCGAATAAGCTTAGATTTAATCATTAGCTAAGTGGCAACTCCCAATTCGCACTCACCAATCTTACTTTTGCTGCTCAACGCAAACAGTACCTACTTAATGCGATTAGGCCAAATGTGGGCAAATCGAATAGAACTCAAGTTGAAGCTCACATGTAAATCAAGCTTCTCTTCTCTTCGTTTCCACCAACACGCATTCACCGTGGATTAGTTTGACCAGACTAATCTACTTAACACTTGTTTCAAGACTTCCACTGATATATTAAAATAACCCGGAAAACAAATTAAAATCTAGTTGTAAATCCAACACGCAGCATATTAATTCCAATAAATAAACAACTGCCATTGCAGCCACTTTGCACGCAGTTTTGCATTTGTGCGGAAGAACAAATTCCTCACTTTTCATCGCTTTAAATATTTGCTGATTCATCGTCGCCACTTTCCAGTATACCGTACAACCAAATTTCTGCTGACATTAACAGTTCGCATCACAACTGGGGAATTCACACTATTTTTTTTTTTTTTTTTCTTCTTCTTCTGGTACACACTTTTCTGGCAGAAAATAAAAAAAAATAAAATAAAGCACAGGTCATGTAAACTTAAATCAATGATCTGGCCACCAGCCAAACGTTTGTATTTGGCACAAGCTAAACTTTATCCTTGGTTCCAGCTGAGAAATCACTTTTCAATCGAGTCGCCAAACTTTTAAGATAAACATGACAATAACAGTTTAAATGCTGACAGGTTAAAAAGAAAGGCGATATACTTTAAAAACCACTTTATACCAAATCACCAAACAATTTGAAAGTAACTTAAACCATTTTTTTGATTTCCCTCCATGAATAAGAATAACTCGTGTAAAAATGAATTGAATGGACGCGGCACTGCAGTGCATCAAATCGCCATTAATGATTTTCTAATTAAACTCTTCAATAAATTGTGCTATTAAAGTGACACTGGCACATGTGCAACACATTTCGGTTATGTAAACATGGATGGCATAATGCTAAGTGGCAAAAGATGGTTAGAACAATATGTTAGTGCAGGTTGAAAGCTTTAAGTTTAAAAGCAATTTCCTGGCTATTATGGCCAGCAACACTCACCAAGATTGTAGCAAGGTAGCACAACATGTCGAACTAAAGCAACATTCACCTCATTGCATAATAAAATAGGAAAATACTTTGGATTTGTCACAAAATCAAACTCGGGATGACAAGACTCACCTGAAAGAGTTTGTTGCACCAGCAAACAAATAAAAGCACAGTGCAATTGACCAACAAAGATTTTCTGGCCTAATCTCACCATACTACATCCTATTTCAGACTATTACCTCACATTTATCAACCAGAAATCACAATAAAAGTCGATAATAAAACCTGTCCCTGCATCAGTCTGATAATCCATAGCATTTGCTTGAAATTGCCAGATAGAAGAGAGAGAGAGAGAAGACCAGAGTGACTCTGTCACTTAGCTGTGTGCTGAGCTGCTTATAGATTTCAACCCAAATGAAACGAGTTCACTTGTGTTGGGGTGGAAAAGAGATAACAAACAATCGAAAAAAACCTTCAGGATTGTTGATTTAAAATGAAAATAAAAAGGGATATGAATTATTACATTTAAATATGGAGAAACAATTCTAGCAAATCTTCGAAAATCATAAATAAAACCAGCAAAATTTCACCTCTAAAATTCATTTTAAATTATACAAAATATTGATTTATTTGGTCGGTCAAGCCTTGTAAACCAAACACAAACCCCAATGGTACTCGTGTCCTTTAAACCCACAACGTCTGGTTCGTCTACAAGAAGTAGACTATCCCCAGGCCCAGCAATCAATGTATGAAAATAATTTTTAAAAAAAATCAAAACAAAAAATAGCTCAGTTAAGGCTAAAGTACATAAATGCAAATGGAAACCGAAAATGGGCGAAGAAAATGCAGAGCTAGGCATTAAGACGAATAAAAGTATTTTCATTTTCTCCAACTAATTCAATTAGAAACTCTACAGCCAGTTTCTAAGCCCCACGTGCATAGTTAGGAATTAGACTAAGGGAATAGCAAATTCAGTCCCAGGAAATTTCACATGCCATTTCACATTTCCTTTCCTTACTTCATTTCACCCTATTTTTAAAAAAAAAAAATAAAAAAAATTAATTCTCCCTTAAATTAAAACCCAATGACTAAAACTAAAATTAATTAAACGAATAAAATAAAAATAAAGTCATTTGTAATTGATTTCCTTCGAGTCAGCGTTGCAAATATCCGAGGCATTCGAGGAATCAAGGACAAGTGCCAGACCTTCTATGAGGTATTATATTTAAGATATCCCTATCGTAAGCAATATTTTTTATTGCGAATTTGGTCAAATCCAATTTAAGATGGCAGGAATTTATGAAGAATGCAGCCACATTCTTTCATTAAGAGAACTTCTGCCTCGTTTCAACCGAGCTCTGCGGGAAGATTCACGCCCTCAATTTGGTGCCCAGATGGCCAGAAACATGTCAAAACTTTCTTTTCTTATGATTCAAACTTGTGAGAAAATAATTTGTTTTTATTTCACAAAATATCGATCGGTTTTCTCCAAATAAAATCGAAATCTCTAATCCACATTTGTCCATCACGCGAAAAATTATAAATTTGTTTGTTTGTTTCGAATCATCTCGTCATTTTACGATTTTCTAACCTATTCCAATCGTTTTTATACACTAAAAATAAGTAATACATCGGTTATACCCCCATAAAGCGGAAACACTTGATATCAACTAGTGAAACACTTCAATTAACATCAATTCCTAAATGATCAGTTAATATCAAAAGGCAATGCACACCAATTATCATTCACTTACCCTGGCTATATTCCAACTCCTTTGTTTTCTCCGTAGCAGAGTATTCTGTTAAAGAGATAAATAGATAAATAAATAAATAAATATAAATAAATAGATATTTTCAAGAAAATAAATTAATTTTTGGTTTTGATGAGAAGTAATTTTTCAATTTTCCCTCCATTCAATGGTTTACCGTATCGGACGGATGAGTGAAAGAATCATTTAGTTTAATGGGGGGAGCCCGAGTCGAGTTCACGCACGAATGAATTCAAACCGCAGCTTCTTTTCATTGTGTTTGCACATTCGCTTAACTGCAACCATTTACACTTGAAAATCACAACACGCGCAAATCTCATGTTAAAAAAGTAATCGCAACTTGCTACACTTCATTTACATTTCTCTTACAAAATTCCTCCACATTGTTTCATCCGCCGATGTAAATTTACACCTGACAAAAACAAAAAATAACAAAAAAAAAAAATTTCCAAACCATTTTCCCCCGATTATGCATATTTACACACAAACGTTTCCCAACGTTTCTTCATTTCGCTACAAGATGGCACCAAATACCCAACTCGCCATTTTTCAACGAATGTCGTTACGATCGATTAAAGTGAGAGCAGCGAAGACAAAATCTCATATCTGCAGCATAGACTAACAAACGAACTCGAAAGCAGTACGAAAACAAAGCAAAACCGAGCCAAACTGCCAAACACAAAGTGCAATCAATACCTGCAACAAAACAAACGCAATTGGATTGAATTGGAAATCCGACTTAACAGTCATGACCCCAAAGACGCGGTTGTCTGTCCAAGATATTAGGGCTTGTAAGGCGCGCCCCGTGGGATGGGTTTTCCAAGGGCCCAGTGCTGCATTTGCGGATAGCAGATGTTATGGCCGGCGAGGAATTGGAATCAGACAAGAATTGAATTACCCAGCCATGCACTGGCCATTCTTGCTCTAGGAATTTCCTTCTAGAAAATCTAGAGATTTCATTTCCGCAATCGACAAATCAAAGTTCAATAAATAAATAAATTAGGAAATCCATTTGACATTTTCCTCTTGTAATTAATTCGTTTAACCCCCCAAAAATGCCAATTAAAATCAATTCAATTTGATCAGATAGTGATTACCTTCCTTAACTGCCGATAGATGGTGCCATAACATGGATGAGGGTCATTGAGTCAAGTAAAAGGTCATTTCCAGCTGTCCATTTGATCCACAAGTAATCAATTAACTTTGTCTAGCCTTTCCCAAAGAACCACAACACATCTTGGGTTTTGTTTGATAATTATTAAACGATATTAGCAAGAATTTCTGATTAGAATCATTTCCTTGCAAGCACTTCTTCCTGTCTTTTTACAGCCAATTGGAAGACGACAAGTTCTATTTCCAAACTTGCAGTTCCGACTTCCTTTTTTGCTCGCACTCTTTGTTTGCCAATCAAATTTCCTGCTTCTTTTCTTTTCCACAATACGAGGTGGAAACTTTAATCTAAATCGACTTTTAATTAAAAGCATAAAAATTCAGCTTCACACTCCGATTCATTCTCTACTTTCACTTTCACTTTCACCTCGTTCAATTTAGTACCTTTGTTCTCGCCCAACTATTCTATACCTACCTTAATGACCAATTTTCATCAGATAGTTTCCCTTCCCTTTTCAATTCCGCCAACGGTCATAATTTAGTCCCACAACTTATGTGCTTCAACTTAAGCTTAACACCGACAATTCCTTATCAGTCAATCCACTTCGGCACATTTTACACGCAGAACTACGAGCCTAGCACCGAGATCGAAGCCCCTCCCCATTAACGATTTAAAATTTACAACAAATTGCGTTGCCTTAGTCTGATTGAGAAAAAAAAAAAGATAATAATAAAAAAAAACTTCCAATCTCTTTTCATCTCGAAAGTCTAAAACTTCAAATTTGATTTAAAAATTTACTTCAAGATTGTTTTTAAAGCTGATATGAAATGATTATGTTTCGCCATAAATAAATAAATCATTTTTATTCATTTCCTACGATTAACTGCATTTTAATTGTGCATGTCCAATGTTCGTTCCACATCACCACGCCTATTCATTAAGTTTACAACAATTCCCAATGTTGAATTAGTTTCCATTGAATTCCAAATGCAATTCCAGTTGTTCCAGCGACTGATTTGTCCAAAGCTTTGTTGTCTTCTCCAAACTCACTTGATTTCCCTCTTTTTTAAGCTGACCACACAGTCAATTCAATACATTCGACGTGATAAAATTATTGAAGAACACTTGTGTGCAAAACGACGCTTCCTTCCTGCCCCTGCTATCAGCTGTTATCACAACTTATTTGAAAAATTCAAATTTGCATGAATATTTATCATCAACACGTCGTGATAAACATCTGTTGTATCACAATGCCGATACAATTTAATGTCGCCCGCATTCCAAGCTGCTCTCGTTGCACTTATTCCAATGAAATTCTGCTCAACTCTTCAGGCATGTTTTGATCAAAAAAAATATTTACATTTCTCCTGAAATGATTTAAGAAGGAAGAAACATCTTCAGGACCTCGAGTAGTCGAGGTCTGAAGAAGAGGAAAAAAATCCAACTGACAACACGGGCATTTCATTGACTAAAGTTATGCCTTTCACTTGGCACTGATTCTAGGCAAAGAGAGCGAAAACTTTCCTCCCGTTTCAATGACTCATTCAAACGACAACATTCTGCTAAATGAGGTAAAGAATTTTGCAAATTTCGACAAACTTTATTCCTTTCGCTACCAAACTCCGAAAACTCAATTCACAATAACAAAAGTAAAAACGTGAATGACAAAATACCGTACAATACGCCTTTGAATGCACCTGCTGTAACACCAGTCTCACAATTATTTCCACATTTCAGCCACACTTCAACTGACAAGAGTCATTAAAACAAAAGAAATTTGGGAAAAAAAGCGATTATTTATATATAAAAAAGTGGTTAGTGCTCATAAAATTTTTATTTCTACTCAAAGCAATAAAACAGAAAAACTGGCACACAAATTTTTTTTATTTCACTAATGCAACTTGAGAAAACCCGATAAAAATATTTAAAAATTGAATATTTCCACCAGGCACCAGTTATCCGCATCCAAAATTTAAAACAAAAAAAAAATCCAACACATTAAGAATTAAACACAGAAAAAAAGTCCTGTCTGTCCCAGTACACAACGTTCTTCACTGCAGCGCACTAAAATCTGCCCTGCACGTCAAACCAAAAACAATCAATACAACATTAGCCCACAAGATATAATATGATTTAATTCATTAACACCACACGATATGCAATTCTTTGCACTAGATTGCATCTAAAGTGGCATCCACGAAGAATGACACGAGCCGAATTTATTAAAGCCCCACAACAAAGCGCAGATAATAAAGATAAACATCAAAACGCCATTAAAGATCATCTAATGTAAACGTATATTGTGTAAACACTCCGTACTCAACTACCGAGCGGGTCAAGTGATGCCAATCACTCGCCCAAATCGCTTGGCCTCCTTCCAAGCAACAAAACAAACTTTGAAAAATTGCAATTCGCCGATTGTATAAAATACAGTATACATTTTTAAATTCGCACACCCACAAATATGAAACCAATATTTCGTATTCTGACAAATGCAATTTCCCCCGCTGATGCTGAGAGGGCATTAAGTACAGGAACCCTGGGTAATCTTATTTTATCTGCCGGATTTGCAATATGGTGCAAGTGCAAGCAATCCCTTTCCTAAGGTCTGTCTCTGTGCACTTGCAGAGGCACGAACGAACATTTGTTTTCACACAGTCTGAAAAATCACACAAACAAAAAGATAATTTCTCAACGCGCAATTCCAGTCACCATATTCTCACTTGAACCCAGCGCGAGTTTATATTCAACATGGAGCAAAAATGTCATTATTTGTATGACAACAAAATCAAGTTAAAGATGATACGAGAAGATTGGAAAGGGACAAAAAAATACGAATGCATTTAGCAAGGGAAAAGAATTCCCTAATGAAATTCCACGAATACCCATAAATTCCTTAAGCATTAAACGAAAAACATTCAAATCTAATTCAGTCGAATTTTTCTCCCGCTTTTCGTCAGTTTTATTTTAATAACAATATATTGTGGGCTTTCAAAACATATATATTGCATTTGACGCTTTTGTCGGTTCGAAGCTTGAATGCCTAATCTCTTAATTACATCGAAGATAGAAAAGAATAAAGAAAAAATCGGCAACACAAGCATAAACACATTCGACTGAAAAATCGAAAGGTGAAGGAGAAGAAATTGAAGAGCGTTGTAAACACACAGCTAGTTCCAAAACAAAACAGAAAAACAACCATAATCACAGAAAAAACTCCAACTTATACAGAAATCAAAGCAATAACAAACGTATCAGTTTTCAGAGTTAATGTCTCATTTAATACGACACATACATAATCATACTCACAAGTCAGTGACAATACGATCCATCTCAAATAACAAAACTCCTCTTTCGAAATAAACTATTATAAAAAATTTAAAAATGGATATAATTAAGCTTAGAAAACCCATTCTAGAAAAATTTGCGGTTGCAACAACGTGTTTTATGTTTTTGTGATGTTAAAAAATGCAAAAACAAAAACGCTAACACGTAAAAGACAATTTTTTGAGAGCAGCTATTGCAACTAAATTTATGTGGTAGTGTGCTGCATTAGAGAGACGAAAAGTGATGACAAATAATGTTTATAGATAAATTTGAAGTCAATGCTTTGGTCAGTTGCCAACTTTGTCTCATCCTCTGCTGAATCATTAATTTTCAGATTCATTAAACAGACAATCCATGGGGGAAATAGCGAGAAGATTGGTTTATAAAATGAAATTTGTAGCTTCAAATTCTGGCATTTAATAACAAACCATGGCAATATCATGCAGACAAGATGCAATTTATACTTTATATTTCCTGCAAACTGCATAGCCACAAAATTGAATTACCAAAAGTTTCCATCAAAACCCAACTTTACTAAAAACATAGAAAAAAATGGATTTCAAACTTAATTCCCATCAGTATAAAAAAAGAAAAAAACAAACAGAAACCACATTTAACCTGTTTTCTTCCAGTTCTACCATTTATTTTATTGTATTGTTTCCTGCTGTCGCCATTTTTGATTATGTCGACATCTTGTCAAAGTTGTATGAAACTTTAATGTTGTCGAGAAGATGCTGTAGAAAAGCACTTTGGAAATTGTGAAAATTTGACACTTTAAGAAACTAACTGTTACACAACATAATACAAAAACCCAATCTATTACTGTAAAAAAAACAAACTATTTTTCAACTTTTTATCAAGAAAATCTAGTCCACAAAAAAAATAAACAACAAAAAAAGAACACATTCTTGATATCCCTCTTCTTTACCATGTCCAGCTCTCCTGACATTTCGCAGCGCAAGAAATACTCCCTAGTGGAACATTAGCGCACTTCTCCGGAGTAATAGATGGCACTCTAAGAGTGGGAAAAAGTGGAAAAAAAATATGCCTCCATCCCCGGCCTCAAGTTACGAAATGACAATCCCAATTTATGACTAACATAAGCTGTAGCGGCAACGTTTTGTGCGCATTATTGCGACTTGTTCGTCAATTAATTGAATCGCAACAAACATCAATTAAAACCGATCGATAAATTGGTGGAGCGAATAATTCCAACTTTATTGTCTCGGAAAATAAGCTGACCAAACATATGTATAAGAGTTTGAATTTTCCTTTTTTTTTTCGCATTGAACACTAAACTCGGTTTTGTGTAAATTGGCGCAAGTCCAAAATTGGAGGAAAAAGAACAAATATTTGTCAACTGCGACTTGCAATAAGAAATTTTTTTTCTCGCACAGCTGACAAAGAAATTCAGCTCAGATATATATATATATATATCGCACAAAAAGGAAGATAACTCGAAGCTAAACCTCGGATTCATGTATTGCTCAACGTATAAATCATAAAAATAAAAAAATAAAAAATAAATAAATTTAATTGTGTCAGTATACAGAGCACGTTAACTCTATTACGTGACATCGAATAGCACGAACCGATTTTAAATGAGTCACTTTAATTTCAATTTATATTCAAACAAAAAAAAATAAAAAAATAAAAAAACTAAATCATATTTTGTTTTTATCAACAACCAATTAGCATAGCCCTGCAACAGAGACACGCACAGAGAAGCATTGTAGTCCCTTAGGAATAAAACAAGCAATTAAATCAAACAAACAAAACACTTGCCTTCATTACACCACAATGATTTGCAAGTGTTAACGTAAAATCAGAAATTTTCAATTTCCAAAATGCCATACTAAAACAAAAATTCAGGTTTAAATCAAATCTCTTTGTGACGCCAATATATTCATTCAATTCACCCTTTGTTTCATTAATTCCTTTGTCCTAAGTTGCATTATCCAACATTAATCAATATTAAAGACTGAAAACTGCTGGCCAAAGGAAATATTGATCAATCCAAACGCTTATCTCATCTGTAGTAACGGCAATCCATTTTTGCACCCAAATATCTGACAACTCTTTTCTTGAAACCAAAAATAAATAAATAACACATTCACAGCATTTTCACTTTTCATAAATTAATTCATTGAATTTTACAATCCTAGAGGGACCATACACATCATTTTGTTTAATTAAATAAAGTCGACATCTTGATCATAAAATAATGTCGCAAGGAAGCTATTTGGCAAGCACAGCAAAGCCCACAAACCACCAAGAGATATGCAAATATTTTAAGTCCAATGAAGTTTTCTTTTGTCTTCCAAAGCCCGACTTTTCCTTCTTTTATTGAAAAAGTTTCTTGCAATACAAATAACAGATTTAATTATTGTCCATATGCAGAACACTGAACAAGCAAATAAATACAAAATTCAATGAAAATTTCTACTTGAAATCCACTAAGTAAATATTTTTTTTGCTGCTTTCCTTTTATTTTATTATTTACATTTTCAATATTAATAATATTCATTATCATGCAACTCCATATTAATTTGATGGCGGAGACAAAAAAAATTCCAAAAACTTCATTTAGAAAATTGATGTTTACAATAGAAGTTTCTTCAACTTTCAAAATATGATAGATAGCATGTGCAAATACCATTTTTAAACCTCCAATTCCAATTCCATTTTAAACCTTCCAGCACCAGATTGGGCTTTTCCTTCATAAGAAATCGACATAAACTCAAAATTTCAGTGAGGAAAATTGAAAAACATGAAAACATTTCATTTTTATATATCGATTATTAAACACAAAAGCAAATTGAAAGTGCTTTTATTTCTCACAAACAACCAATCACCGTCCAGCCCTTATAGAAATCTACAAACAAAAGAAATCTTTGATCTTTGGTAAACTCACTTGTCAAAATGTAAACACACTTTCATCAAAGGAATCGTCCAAAAAACATTCAATTCGTCCAAAAAACATTCAATTCCTCAAAAATTCAGAAAACAAAATAACACAGACATTGGAGCACAACTTTCAATTTCGGTTTTGCAATTTCGATTTAAAATGTTCGTTTCTTTGTTAATACAATTTAGTTTTTAAACTTTCAGAACATTCAATAATAACTAATCACAAAAAATGAATAACTTTGTTAAACATTTTTTTGTCAAAAACTAAAACACACAAAAAAACTATAAGCAAAAGAAAAGTTAGTGCAATTTTCCTATACGTCTTTTCCAGCCAAACTTGTTCTAATTGAATAAGTTCTTTTCTTTTGTTCCATTCATTTTTTCGTAGGGCAGCTGTTTTAAATCTAAAATTCATCTCAATTTCAAAACTTTTCCACATTCTCTTCTATCGGTTGATTGACATACACGAAACATAAATCAATACCTAAGAATCTCATTTCTAACAAACTTCTAACTAAATATTTACGACTAAGACAAAAACCTCCAGATTTCAGAACATTTTAATCTAAAAATAAAAATCCAATTTAAAGTTTAATTTTAAGCGCACATGTGCGGATTTCTTAAACTCTTTCCAAATCTCCCTTGCGGCCGAGTTTAACTTTAAATTCCTTTTTAAATGAAAAAATAAATGAACTTTAAATAAAATCTGACCAAAATCAACCTCTTTTTTTTTGTTCCAGTCTAACTACACAAACACAAACCTAACATGCAACTGTTTATTGATTTTTTTAAAAAAAAATCAAAAGAATGACCACACAGGTACCAGCTCGAATGACCTTTCAATATTAAAACAGAAGAAAAAATAAAAAATAAAATAAAAAAACAGAAAAATCGATCAAAACTCACGTAAATACTTCCCTACAAATCGGTGTTAATATTCTAAAATTGTAGTTATTAGACGAGTAAACTTCCTGAACCCTGACGGTGCATAATGTTATAAAAATTGATTCAAAAATCAATAATAATAATAAAAAAAAAATAATCCGGAGTGTGAGAAAACTATAATGGTACTTGCAACACTCAAATTTGTTCTGGTTCAGCTATTAATTAAGTGTCGCATTAAGAAATTAATTTGATCACAGTCAACTGGAGCGTGGCCTTCCACTTTTTAATTATGATTCCATTTTAATATCCCGCACAAATGGAATGTATGTTTGATGACGATAACATTTTTCATTTTTAAATTTAAATTTTTTAAAAAAAAATTTTTAAAAAATAGAAAAAAACAAATAATAATTACAAAATCTAATGTACAAAATCTTCTATTTGCAAACTACTAAACAAATCGGTAGCTAAAATTCCCCACGAACAAGATTTTTAGTAAAGATCAAAGAAAACGAGAAACACAATACCCACCATCAAGCGTCAACCAAGCAGAGCAAAAATGACAAGGCATTCAATATTGCGAACTGTAAAATGAAACAAACATGAATTCTTGAACAGATCAAAACAGCCTACAATAGAAAAATCAATATTAATTCCATGTTTGTTATTTAAGTAGAAAAAAATAATATATATTGGAAATTTAAATTAAAAAAAAAAAAAAAAAAAAGTTCTCTCACAAAATTGAAAGGTTTATCGTTTGGAATACAGTCAACATCAAACAAGCCGAATAAGCCTATCTTAAGCAGAGCGAATAAAGATGTGATAGGAAACTCTAAAATTTAATTTCGCAAATCTCACCTGACAAATGGATTTAATCTTCATTTCCGCATAACAGTTTCAACGGCTGGAGAAAAAAAAATATTTTACGAGACAAGTTATTGGAAAAGTTCCCACTTGGCACTTCGCAACTTGCTTCCAAACTTCATCGCCTCCCAAAACAAAAAAAAAATGAAAAAAAAACTCTCCCCATCTGTAATAATTTCAATAATTTCAGAACTTCCATCGCCAAGAAAAAGAATTTATTTCAATCCATTCAGGAAAAAATTGCAACCCTTAATTCGTACGAAAGAGTTAGATTTATGGCGCACTGTGCAATCAGTTTGACCTTGTTCTTTCTCAGTAATTAATCATAAACATCCTGCCAAAAAGAAAGAAAAAAAATCAATATCTCCAAACGGAATTTTTTCTATAATTCTATCAGTTATAGTAACACATTGAACAAAAGAAATCCAACACAAAATGCTAAAATCATATGATGGAAGTCAAATTCAATTCGATTGTCGTTTCCCACCAAATCCAAATTTGTGTGGCCGTATGAGGATTTCTGACATTGGTCAACCCTCTGGAAAAATCCAATATTGGATGGTGTGTAAATGTTGAAATGGTTTGAAAAAGATTTGACAGATATTGCACTAGATTTTCCATTATAAATCATCTCATGAAATAATAATTAAAACACTTTTATTGAAATGTTTAAATGGTTAACGAATTCTAATGAGACATTTTTACACCCATTATTAATCGCCATTCATTCCAACTGAAGTAATTCGTATTCATGTCACAGCATGAAATCCATTCATAGTTGACTGGCATCATGTCACCAGTCCTCCCAAACTCGGAAATTTGGCTGTTAACATATGAGAGATCTGCGCTCCGCTTCCAATTTTCTACCCCTTGACATTCACAACAGCAAGAGTGGTTTAACTCGTGGCATTCTCCCAATTCCACGTGACCAAATAACATCTCCAAATCTCAGCCAGCTTACAAAGTTGTTGCCCTGTGTTTTTCAAACTGAGCATTAGTTGTGTCGCCATTAGTAGCGCCTTGCGAGAACAATTGGAAGTATTTTCTAACGACGCTTCAGCCAACAGATTTAACTTAGTGGTCAAATGAGAAATTTAATGTGTGCTAACAGTAGTTTACTCTTGACAAAATGATCACAATTTTACTGCAATATTGTTTAGCAGTTAAACAGCATCGGTCGAGCCTAGTGAGGACTTGGATGGGTGACCTGCTGGGAATCCCAGTTGGGTACTTTTTGATGTTTGTCTGATTTAGGTGCTGGTTCTGCCACCCACCTAGGTTTTCTGTGGTTTTCCCAGTTGTTAATGCGAATGCTACAGTTTGCAACAGGTATCTTGATGCTAAATTCAAACTGCGCATCCCATTCTGCGCAGACGATTTCTTCTTCCAGTCCTTATTACAATATACCGGTAATTTATGGCATGGTACTGAAATATTGTTGTTTTCTTTCATTTGTTTAGCCTTATTTGGCCGAATATTAAGCTTCATACTGCTAACTATGAACTGGAATTAGAAAATCGTCTGCGCAGAATGGGATGCGCAGTTTGAATTTAGCATCAAGATACCGGGCGCAAACTGTAAGTCGTCCCACAGATCACATAAAGGGGAGTTTCCTTAAGTCCTGGTACACAAAGCTGGTTAACAAAGCTGGAGCAAATCGCCACTTCTGGAAGAGAAGTTTATTTCCTTCCAGGAAAACACCAACTCCCCAATCGCATGTGTGAGTGGAATATTCCTAAGAGCATTGGATTTTCTGTAGGGCATTCATTTGAACTCACCTAAAGTGACATACCAGTAACAGACCAATTCATTGGTTTATATTGGAAACTTTTCAAATAACACACAAAACCTTTTACCTGTAAAATACCATGTTTTCTTTTTCCCCAACCATCAATCAATCACATTAATCACATTAATCAAAAAAGCAGAAAACAAAGAATTCCGCGCAACTTTATCGCCGAAGCTTTCAACTGATTAACAAAGACCTAATCACCTCATTTGAATCCATTGTGAACAAATGTTCAATTTAGTTGCCAAGTCAAAAACTTCTCACACATCATTTGTCACAAAAACCATCCAAAATAAAATCCTTCCTTCTTATTACATCCAGTTATTGGTTCAAGAACTGGCCGTAAAAGAAGTGTAAAAAGATAGTGAATTCTACAAATAGCCATTTTCACTGCACCAAGGAACTAGTTTGACACAAACTTGAATTCCTTTCCTTCCACATTTCAGCCCTCCAAACCCCATTATACTGATTTATCCCAAATTCAATTTCACAATGCCTCATTTTTTTTTTGTTGGAAACTTCCTCTTATCAATTTCCACATTATAAACTTGAAGAACAAGCAGAATCATAATCATTGACCGAACAAAAGCCGTAAAACTTTCCTTCCCAGCACAACACCAATTATCCATACCGGAACAAATTAAACAGCACAAAATCATAACCTTAAAGTGACCATTAATTCACTCTCATTTACAATTTCCCTCTCATAAAGCAGTTGATGCCATTAAGTTATAACTGCTCCCTTCTCGAGGCTATACTGTACATCCAACAGTTACGACTTTACGACCACTTTATTTAGCTGCCGCGTTCAATAACACAAATTCCAGGGTCAGTCTTTCATCTCAACTACACCTCCCAGAAGACTCGCGACAGAACCAATTAACTGAGCAAACTTGACACAAAAGCTTCTATCACCTCATATCTGTTATTGGAAGACAAAAATCAAGTTCACGTGAACCCTGCCACACCTTTTATCCACAGATGGATGGACGAACATTGTGTCAATACGTCGTTCAAAGACCAATTGCAAGATTGCATTTAGGCTAACAACAGCGCAATCAGCTCCAGCCTCCAAAGACAAAATAATTATCCCGATTATTTTTCTCAGTCTTGAACCAAACAAGGAGGATATTATCAATACAGTAGTTCCCAATATAAAGACGTAACCCTAATGACCATTGGGTCTGGTCAGTACTTAGAATCCAAGTTAAGTTACTGTTTCTATGACAAGAACATCTGCCACTCGCCTCCAATTGAGTTTTCTGTGGTTGTTCCCAGTTCTCGATGTAAATGCAAAAGTCGTCCCACAAATCGCGGCTTGCACGGCCTAAATCCCCAAACAAGCACTCTACTTACGGGACCATGACAATGCTAAGTGTCACACCGCTTTTACTTATACTTAATTAAAGCAAAAGAAGGACCAGCTTCCCAAGGTGGTTTCTAATAATGATCCAAACAGTATTTCAATTTGTTGGTAAAAATAAAACTTGTGTTGCAAAATCGTGTCTACAAAGCATAAAATTTACGAATTTCACTAATGCTGTACGATTTAGCAGTGCCACTGATTTATAAACCAAGCGTGGTACGTAAAGACAATTCATATTTCCTAAACGCATGCAGCAAGATAATTTGTCATTGCCATGAACCACAAATTTTATTTATATTGAAACGTCAACTCCCAAGATTACACGCAAAACCAAAAATATATATCTTAATATAAATAAGAAAGATTTGGCGATGGTGAACAACCAACTGTAATCACACATGCACATCAATCAAGCAAAATAAATCACATCTAGGTTACTTTGAAGCGAATTTCTTGCAAGACTTGAATGTTTGACAGACAAACTAGGATGTTTCAACAGAATTGTGGTCATCTTAGTTCGAGAAAAAGCAATCCTCTAAGCCAAATGGCCAGCAACACTCAAGTGGTGGCTACTCAACAAGATTACACCAGGTGTTCCAATACAGGAAACTTCAAGTGGATAGAAGAAAACAACTCGACTACTCCACCAAGTTCCAAATAGTTTTTTTAGTAAAAGGAAAGTGTCAAATAAACTATGGTTGCACTGGACAGGAAATTTGATAAAGATACAACGCGAGCGTTTGGAAATTACTACTAAATTACATGGCTAGTTTCCGCAACTTGTAATTCGATTTCTATTTTTCCTTTTTGTAAAATCCGTTTCCGGCCGTGTGCTTTAACTGTGCGAGTATGAAGAAATTGGCTCGCTTACGCCCGAGGTCAATGCTACGTGCAGTGCTAAACCACATTATAAGCTACATCGAGACTGGGGCTGACCTCGAGTGTCACTAACCAGCAGTAGGTTCATTCGTTTTCTAAATTGATTTTAAAATCCAGATATTAAACTCGATCCAAAAAGTGTAGTTTTAAAGGAAGATTGTCGAGCGGTCAATTCGGACCTTCAAAGAGTTTGAGATGTGCGTGTTGACCGCTCAAATGTTTGCATGACAAAGATTAGTTTTAGAACTCAACAGTTGTTCACTTATGTCTGGAATGCAAAATCGGGCTGAATTTCAAACGGTTATAATGCTTGCAGACGAAGCATCCAACCACAAAAATCCTCACATGACGACACTCTTTGTTTCGGACAACTTGCGAAAAACTCCCATTGGCTGTTGACCTTTTCGCAGCCATTACGTAATGGCACGATTAAAAAATAGTTCGAAAAATTCACCACAATTTATATATTGGATTTACTTATTTTGGTCAATTTATATATTGAATTCAGTCGTTTTATTGTATCTAAAACGCGAATCAAATCGCGTTTCAGTTAAACTAGCTGCAGACATGACCACAAGAGAGGAAATGACGAAAGAAACAACAGAAACGAGTGTTTTAAACCGTAGCTACTACAACTTTAAAACGAATTCAACTACATTTGCAAATGTAGCTATTTCTCCGTTTGCTCCCATTCTACACTAGTGGTCCAAAGACCTAGGGCCCCAATACCTGCTAATGCACGAGAATATTCAAGCACTCTACTGATGTCTCATATAGAAACAAATGATAATGGTTTGCATGTCTACCCAGGGAGCTGAAAATGGTACACCAACTGCAAAGAGCACCACCAAAAGAACTTGCTTCAATGCAATTCTCCAACTAAAATCAATTTTTACCACATGCCTGCTTCACTTTAACTAACTTCTCTCTAAATGTAGGTAAATTTAATCAAAGCTAAACACTGCTATTTAAAAAAAAAATTGCTTACAAACCCAAACAATTGTATGTTTGCAGCAAGATGAAAACTGGGCAAGACATTACAAATGTATGCGACAGACAAATTGCATCCATTTCTATGCAATTCAATTAACCCTCAAACATACAACATCATCTCAAATCCAATGTTTTGATATTACTTGGGCGAACATTTCAAAACTTTTAAATCATTCAAATTTTAAAGCTAAAATAAAAACTAAACACGAAAAGTTTCAGATTCTTTACATATTGGAAGAAAACTTTCTTCATCTTGCAATCTGATTTATTAAATTTCATAAAACCAAAAAAAAAAAAAATGTAATTAAAACCCATCCCATTTATCTTCACTGCATGATTTATTAATGATTCCTGTGACAGACTCCCACCACTTCTCACAATTTTGTGACACAATTTAAAGGACACTTTTCCCCCACCATTGAAAAATGACAAGAACTTTATCAAATTTCGCCTAAAAAAATACTTACAGACATTTTTACACACATTTGAACCTCCCGAGTTTATTTTTACTCACCATAAAGTAAACATGCAAAGTCCTTTTCCAAACTCAATGCTAGATGCACTATATCATTCTAAAGTATTTACGACGTATAGCCTGTTTATGAGTGTGGCATAAATTTCAAAAATTATATAGCGTTCATAAATATCCCACAGCATATCCAACCTGCTGCCATTCCCAATAATGCAACCAACTGTGCGGGGAATGTATTAATAATCCCATATTGCAATGTTGGCTAGATCTGCAAACAACTTCCATTCTTTCTCATTCCAGTTCCTTGACAGCAGTCTGTTCTACCCATTACGCATTGCCATCATCGTGGTTACCAATCAATCTTGATCACAGATATTTTGAATCGTTTCTGTATCCCTCCAAAATCCGTTAATTATCTATATACTTAATCGTGAGGAGTCTGTCCGTCTGTCCCGATTCTATCTCCTCCGAAACCGTCGGACGGATTTCGAATCCGAAAAGTGCATTCGATAGCCCTCGAATGTCAGATTTGGCTGTGATCTAGCGAGATTTCGTGAATCTCCCAGTGCCGGATTACCAAGTAGGCAGCAAATCAAATTAATATTGATTTGATATTGGAAGAAAATAACCCGCACGCTTTTTAGGAGCCCCGCGACAACGGATCGAAATAATATTGATTTGATATTGAAAGAAAATTACAACCAAGCTTTCTTAATTTGCAACGGGGGCCCTGAGGTTTCGAATGTCTAGGGGCTTCCGTAGGGTTTAATCCGGCACTGGAATCTCCCGAATCTTTCTCACATGAATTCCCGATTGTCAAACTTCCCATTGGTAACCCACAAACACTCAAAAAGCCAGATGTTTACCCAGACAAGTTTACATCGACCATTTGACTGCAAATTAACCTGATGCAGCTAGCTCTCTGTTTTTACCTTTTTATATTTTTGATCAGCTGCATTGCACCGCAGCAGATGCATTTGTATTCCACAATGCAGTTTGCAGCTGTCTTACCCGTCTAACTTATTCTGCACTTTAAAAATGAACAAAGACATTTGTGCTATTTTTCACGAATTTTCTCCTAATCGGTGCACTGGTTTGTTGCTAATTTTTAATTAATAAAAGTTGAAATAAAAATTATATTTCTTGATTATGATGACAACTCGTTTTCCACTTTTGATTAAAAAGTTAATTCATTTTTCTACGTGATTCTCGTGTTCCGTTATCACTATCATTTCAGCTTTAAAACAAAATTTTCTCATTCTAGCAAATTTCCATTAAATTTACGACCAAATTATAACTCGACTTTTTATTTCTTTTTCTTCGCTTTTAAAATTATATATAATACTGTATAATAAATGGTCAGCTTATAAAAACAAAAGATTACACCGCGTTTGTATTTTAATGTCACAACAAATCATTCAAAACATGTCCTTTCACTTTCCTTCTCACAATAACAAAAATAATAATTTTCCAAACGCTGTTTCCTGGACAGTGTGCAAAGTGGCCTATGACCCCTCTGAACTCGCAACCTTAGGTTTGCTGTAAAACTGAATTCATTCAGCCTAGTGTGTATTTGGGGCACATTCAACACGAGACTCATTTTGTACTGCTTTAATGTGCCATTTTCCTTCACAATAATACAAGTTCCGCTCGTAAATTACATGTAATAACACGTATTTTTACTTGTAAATGAGATATTCTCAAATAAAAATTTTCCTTCTCTTGTTCTTTACAATCTTGCCTTCATTTACAGCACCAAACAACAAAACACAAATGTGCTCCTCAGAATCAGTGGCAAAAAAAAATGTACAACTTAAAGCAAGAATTAACGATTTCGTTTGGCTTACTTTCCCAATGCCAACACGATATCAGTGTTAACTTAACTTGTATGAATAGTTTATACTTCATAAATCTGTGGTTGGTTTCCAATGTATTATGCAGTAGCAAATCAATGTCCTCTGGGGCCCCTATGCACCCTTGGGGTCCCCAAAGATCGGACTGGTTCCAAAATCTGCAGTTTTTAGCCACTCAAAGACAATTCTTTGCAAAATTAAATTGGTTTTAAAGACAAATACAAATTATAGACCTAACCTAGGCAAATAAACTAGACCGTTTCACTTTTTGAGTGACAAGATCAATTACTGACAAAATAATAAGGGCTGGGATCCCAAAACCTTTGAGTAATCCACTACTGAATTATCACTGAGCAATGAGCATGTAAACATGCATCAACCACAAACACCTGAAGCATTTGCTAAATAAACAATGAGCTTTTTGCAAAATTAGCATATATTTTCCCCAATTTTGACTTTGATGTATTACTTTAAGAATTATGCCACATTTTATCTCAATATTCGAGGATCAGCTAGACAGCAACGTGAGTAATACTAAAACTAAGTGATTGATGTTGAATGAAAATCGACAACAAACTCCCACTATCTGTAATTATAAATTGCTGATGTGAAGGGATTGAATTGATTACCAATAATGCACTTCAGACAAGAGAAATAATGAAAGTCTGTTGGGAAAAGGGAATTAAGGCTTGCTACAAATTACAGTCAAGTAGCAGAAATAAGAAGGAAAACAAGACGTGTGGCCAACTTGCACTTCTACCCAGAGGCGGATCCAGAAAACATATAAGGGGGTGGCCATTTTGGTTCAATTTAAATGTGGTTTCCATCTAAAATTGGATGTTTTTGGGCAAAAATTGGTTTTTATTGGCCTAGAAAAAATTAATTTGTTAAATTATTAATTTTTTAATTTAAATTTTATTGTGAACCTTCCAAGGCCCCATGGCCACTCCCCTGGATCCGCCAGAGCTACTACCATTAAACAGATAACTCACCTATAAAAAAAATATTATTAATAATAGGAATAAAAAAGATTAATTCACAGCTATTCGTCATTTTGACAGATTAAGAAATTAAAGTAAATTTAAAACCCATTTTTCTCATCGTCCAACCTGTCATTTTGGAACAAGAAAAATGTCAACAAGCAGAAAACAAGTACCAGATGTTGATGTCATAACCTATTACTTTTCTTTTATTTGCTTTAGAAAAGAAACACTCAGACAAAAATTAAAAACAGAATTAGAAAAATCGTCACTTTATGGTATTATATTACTTGATAGAAAAACTAAATAAACCTCACACTGTGTCACAATAAAAGTTACTTTCAATTACTTGCACTTTCTACCAAAAACCTTTTCTTCACCTTTGAACTCCTAAACAAACAGAAAAAACTCACATAGTGACCAAAAAGTCCCTCATTTATTGTCCAATTCCTTGTAACATTCTGTGTTAAGACAATAAAAAAAGAAGCCTATTTACAGAACGAAATGACCACAAAACTCAAGTAGCAGCAACTCAACAGGATTACAGTGTTTGGGAAGAAAAAAAATCAGAAACTGGTGACAAATAATTTTGCTCTTAAAGTGCAGTGAAGAAGAAATAATTGTGGAGTGTAATATTCGCCCCCTTATGTCTTAAAATGGCTGTATCCTTCACAAGTGTGTAATAGTATATGTACCATAGTCTAGTGCAGTGGTTCTTAACCCCTTAGAAGTGCAAGAAAAAAATTATTTAATGTACAAATTTCTAGATTATATTAGTTACATTAGAGGTTTATTGTCCAAAACATTAAACAACATCTAGTCCACGTTTTTACAGTAATGGATATCCAACCAAATCGCAACAAACTCCCTTTAGGCAAGGCAAGAACCGGACAAATCTCTGAAACCTAAAACTATCTGATGTCCGGTAATGCTAAAAGCTTCTTCTACTCAGGGTACCAAGCACTGATACATAGTTCTAGGACCATAATTGCCTCTTAAGATCATCATCAGCAGTAAAACTTCATTTGAAACATTAAACCCATTTACTAACACAGGCAAAACAATCAAAAACGTCAGCAAAACATTCTACTGAATGTATGCACGATGTTTTAAAACACATGCGCATGCACAAAACACGCAAAATGTGCATCCGCGCACATGCCCAAAACTCGCACACAAGCACCCAAGCACACACACTCTTGCATTAATGAATGTGTTTAATATTTCAAATAAAAATTCACTACTGATGATGATTTTAGGATCAAAAGGTCTTTAGTGACAAATTTAATTACATTTTTTGTTTTATTTGTGTAGTGTTTAAGGCAGAATGTAGACTAAGTAAAATTCCATATAGTATCATGCTGTAAGCAGCCAATTAAGGAATAATTGTTATGTATTGATACATGTTACTAGAGGGGAGTTTTCCCCTTAGTAACCATGGTTGTTACGAAAATAAAGAGTGTTACTTTTGGTCATGAACGTAGAGAAAGTGAGATGGGTGTTTCTTTCCTCCTTTTGAGATTTCACCAAGAGTGCTATTTGGATATGTGAGATGAAACATATAAGTGGTATCCACGGGTAGAAGCCACGGAAATTAACGAAATTGATGTTGTGTATACGAGCAAATAGGGTAATTGGACTAGTAATCGTTTTTTGCGTCGCGTGTTTCGATCGAACGAAATCGAATGTGAGCGTCGGCCATTTGTACTGCGAAGGGAAATTGGACTTGGATTCCCAATCGAGTAGAGATATGGCACAGTTATTACTAGGTGTATTGACTCCTTTTACCGGGACCAGCGGCCGCGATTGGCAGTCTTGGTTGGAACGATTTGCTGAATTTGTGGATTTGAATGCAGTTCCGGCCGACAAGAAGATGTCTTTGTTCATTATGACGGTAGGACAAGCTATGTACGAGAAAATAAAGCGAATGGTACATCCGAAAATAGTGAAGACAGTGCCATGGGATGAATTGATGGACGTGATTAAAACACATTTCTCGGCTCTCGACATCCCTTATATGGAGCGACAACGACTCGGATCGCGAATTCGTAAGAAAGGCGAGTCGGTTGAGAAGTATATATCCGACCTACGAGTGTTAGCTCAGAAATGTAACTATTTAACCGATTTGGAACTTGAGAGTGCTGTGATAGAGCAGGTAATAAGAGGAGTTCGTTACCCACCGTTGGTAACGCAAATCCTCTTACAAATGCCGATTAAATTGGATGGTTTGATGAAATTGGCGTTAGCGCACGAAATCGCAGCTACAGCAAGTACCGGAATCGATGACGCCTTGCCGATTGTGGAATTAGATAAGCAGGGAGCGCAGCAGTCGACTGTTTTGCAGATGACAGCACCGGGACAACGAGGCAATACAAGGGGACGTTTTCCTCAGCCATCTACATCAAGACGAGGTGGACCGTCGCAACGTGGCACAACGACGACCGGACGCGGGCGCTCGGCACCGTCGAGAGGGCGGGGCACGCCGGCTTGGCGCCGAGACGGCACCCCAATCTCGTGCTACAGATGCGCGGGCCAACACTTCGTACGGGATTGCCCGTTCGACCCGATTTACGCGCCGACAGTTTCGTCAGCAGAAAAAGATGCAACTTACGAGCCGGGTGGAAGTGGCGCGCCGAATGCGAATTTCTGCACTCCATTGGGTTCAGCTGCGACTCCAGACGAGCGATGGCGACAGAAGAGCGTTCCAATTAATCAACTACAAGAAAGCGAAGAAGATGTCATGCTTTATCACGTTTCGGCGAGGAAACTTCGCATTTCGCCGTTAATGGTGCCCTTATTGGTAAATGGTTTAGTTTTAAAATTTATGCTAGACACAGGTAGCGAAAGGTCGGTGATTAGTTTTGAGGATAGTAAACGGTTAGTTCAATCGGGAAAGTTAGATCCAGCTGAGATTAGACAAACTGATACAAAGTTATTCGCTTATCAGAACCATCCTATTCCGACTTTTGGGGTAATGTCGGTTAATTGTAAATTAGGGGAGATGGTAGTGAAAAATGAGTTGATTGTAGTCGGTCAAGCGGGACCCAGTTTATTAGGTAGGGATTTAGTCGAGAAATTCGGGTTTTCGGTAATTTTGCGTTCATTGACCGGTAAAGAACCGGAAGTGGGCGAATCGAATAAAGATGTGAACGCGATTACGGATGCCGAGGTGGTGTTCGCGGAGAACGAGTTGGAGAAGATCTGCGATGAATTTCAAGAAATATTTTCGCCTGGTCTGGGGACGTTTAAAGGGGACCCGGTGGACCTTGTTATGAAACCTGATGCGGTACCCAAATTTTATCGGCCACGCCCAGTCCCGTTTCCGCTACGAGCGGCGGTAGACGCCGAAATCGACCATTTGGTCACGGAAGGAGTGTTTCGACCCATTCGATTTTCCAAATGGGCGACACCGTTAGTGCACGTGCCGAAGCGTGACGGATCCGTACGGTTGTGTGGAGACTACCGTAGTACGGTTAATCCAAGTTTACAACCGGATCCGTATCCGCTACCGAAGATAGCGGAACTCCTTGCATCGATCGGAGGCGCGCGATGGTTTTCGACGTTGGATCTGCGACACGCGTATCTGCAGATCCCGCTGTCCGAGAGGGCAGCGGAGATCGCTGCAGTAAATACGCCTAAAGATCTCATGGCGGTGACGCGTCTCCCATTCGGGACGATGCCGTCCGCCGGCGTTTTTCAGCGCATAATTATCACCGTACTCGACGGTATACCCAGAATCTGGGTATACCTCGATGATATCCTAATTGCAACATGGACCTTGGAGGAACATTTTCTTGTTGTGCGATCGATTTTCAACAGACTACGCGAAGCGGGTCTGAAATTGGCCAAGGAAAAATGCAACTTTGTAAAACCAAGTTTGAATTTTTTGGGATTTCATGTAAGCAGCGCTGGAATTACACCGATAGAGTCGAAAGTGGCGGCGTTGTTGGAAATTCCCCCGCCCATAGACGTGAAACAATTGCGAACCTTTTTGGGGGTGGTTAATTTTTACGCGGTTTTTATCAAAAATTTAGCGGAGTTGGCATCTCCTTTGTATGAGTTACTTTGTAACGATGTTCCTTGGAAATGGTCGGAAAGGAGAGAAGTTGCTTTTAGGAGGATTAAAGAAGTACTTACCACTGCGCCGGTCCTCCAGTTTTACGACTTGAAGCGAGAGTTATCGATGGCGACTGACGCGTCGCCATACGGCGTTGGCGCCGTATTGGCTCACACAGATGCTGAAGGTTTTGAGCGGCCGATTGCCTACGCGTCGCGTTCGCTGAGTTCGGCCGAACAGAACTACAGCCAACTGGACAAGGAGGCACTCGCATTGGTATTTGCAGTAAAGAAATTTAACGTATATTTGCAGGGACGTTTTTTTCGCGCTTACACGGATCACAAGCCTTTGCTTGGAATTTTGGGGACCGAAAAACCAATTCCAGTAGTGGTGTCAGCACGACTACTGAGATGGTCGCTGCTTCTTGCGGCGTACAACTATAAATTGATTTACCGAAAAGGCGAGGAAAACGAAAATGCCGACGTTTTAAGTCGTTTTCCCATCGGTCGTCCAGAGCAGGAACCGGATCATGTTTCGTTGTTTTTGACTGAGTTGGACGGCGCGGATTTGATGTCGGCACAGCAAATTGCGACTGCAACTGACCAGGATTCAGCCTTAATGGCGGTAAAACAGGCGTTGCGCAATGGAGACAAACACGAATTGGAATCGGACGCGGTTTTGAAACCATTCGCGTTGAAATTCGACCAACTAACGATCGAGTCAGGTGTGGTTTTGTGGGGAGACAGAGTGGTGATACCAACGGTTTTAAGAGCTAAGATGTTAAAGCTCCTACACGAGGGCCACCCAGGCATCGTTATAATGAAGCAGAGGGCGAGACATGCAGTGTGGTGGCCAGGTATGGTCGCGGAAATTATAAATTTCGTTTCTAGGTGTGTCCCTTGTGGACAGAATCGACCTTTACCTAATCGTGTGTTGCCGGTCAGTTGGCCGAGAGCGGTTGCGCCATGGACGCGAATCCACTTGGACTTCGCCGGTCCAGTTATGAAAGCAATGATTTTGATTGCCGTAGACGCCTACTCGGGCTGGATCGAGGCCCGCGCATTGGCCACAGCAACGTCAGCGACAACGATACGAGCATTGAGACCCATGTTCGCGACTTTTGGCCTGCCGCACTTACTGGTAACCGACAACGGTACACAATTTACATCGAAAGAGTTCCAAGTATTTACGACCAAGAATGGTGTGGTACACATATTTTCGCCACCCTATCACCCAAATTCGAATGGACTGGCCGAGCGAGCCGTCCGATGGGTTAAAGACAGATTGACAAAGATAGTTAAAGGTGACTTCGAATTGAGATTAAATAGACTTATGTTATTTCAGCATTCCGGGTTCAAAGGTAGGGGGGATAAAACCCCAGCGGAGCTATTTTTGGGCCGTAGGCTTTTTACTCATATTGATTTGGTCCGCCCGAGGGCACCGTTAATGGTGGAGGCAAGTGAACAGCCGCGGAGACATTTTGACATTGGACAGAGCGTGTGGTTCCGCTCATTTCCAGCTTCGAAGCCGCCATGGCTCCCCGGAAGTATTTTGAGCAAACTGGGAGAGGTCGTGTACAGGATTCGTGTGCGGGACGGCGAGCAAGTTGTGGTTCGTCATGTAGACCACATACAAGCACGAGGGGACGAAGAGAGCGCCGTCGAAACAGAGATTGAACCAACGCAACCACAAGCAGTTAGCCAAAAGCAAGCGGCAGAAGAAGTTGTAGAAAGATATTACATGTTCAGTAAGCCACAGCAAGCGGAACCAGAACGCCCAGTCGAGGCGCCCGAGGAGTCAGAAGACGATGACAGCGACGTCGAGGAATTCGCCGAGGCGCGGACAGGAGCGACGCCGCCAAGAGCAGTGGCAGCTCCAGCTGTGCAAACTCCTAGCGCGGGTCGAGTGACGACGCAAGACCATCCACTCACACCAACTGGTGAAGACAGACAGCTTAGGTCGCGGCCACGACTCGATTACAAGGCCTTAGAGATGGGTAAAACAGCGAAAAGTAAAGTCGAGGATAACGTGCGACAAGCAGATGGTGTGGCAACGCGAGCGGGCGCCACATCGAGTGCTGAACGTGTTGGGATACAAGATCCAGCAACACAGCCGAGCGGTAGTGGGCAGCGGCCGGCGGCAGCAGATGCGGGGAGAGCGACGGCGGTCCCGCAGCCAACCCCGGCCAAACAAGATCCACGGGCATTACGATTGCTAGAGCGGTTGGCACGAAAGAAGTGAACGCGGTGTAAAGGGATTACAAGTCAAAGATTAAAATAAGTCGAAATTTTCTGTGTTATGTTAGAAAGAGGATTTTTATGCAAATACTGGTTAAAACTGATTTTACATAGTGGGGACGAATGTAGTGTTTAAGGCAGAATGTAGACTAAGTAAAATTCCATATAGTATCATGCTGTAAGCAGCCAATTAAGGAATAATTGTTATGTATTGATACATGTTACTAGAGGGGAGTTTTCCCCTTAGTAACCATGGTTGTTACGAAAATAAAGAGTGTTACTTTTGGTCATGAACGTAGAGAAAGTGAGATGGGTGTTTCTTTCCTCCTTTTGAGATTTCACCAAGAGTGCTATTTGGATATGTGAGATGAAACATATAAATTTGGAGAAAGCGCCGATAATGTCATAAACAAAACATCGTATCAAATCAAAATTGAGTGCATAAGAAGAATTACAAGTCAATGATATGTGTTTCACAAATTATTGGAAAACGCTCAGTCTCGCAGAGTAATGTGTACACAAAATTACTCCATGCCCAAATAAGACTGCAGGATATAGATGCTTAGTCTAAAAAAAAGTCTCCTTGAAGACTGGGCTTTTTCCAGGACCCACCTATGCCCAGCCTAGAAAGAGCTCAACTTTCAAATTGTCATTCAAACTTTAATATTCTAATTTTGCAAATCCAAGTGCAAATCTTCTACGCTGCTGAATTAACTATC
>JAQIXU010000304.1:0-41698 GCA_034701245.1 Strigamia transsilvanica | reverse complement strand
GAAGGTGAACGTTCAATCATTTCAATGCTATATTAAAGTAACTCACTTGAAACTGTACGTGTCCGCAATTTCAATAAGAACCAACTTCTCCACGTGGAAAAACAAACTAAATTTTTCTATAAACTTGTAAGGTTCTCGTGAAATCCAATAGATGGCGACCCGGTTGTTAATAGGCTACAATGGCATAAACTTTTAAAGCCTCTAAATAATCTTCACGATCCCACACTATTAAGATTTTTTAAAAAATTTTATTAATGACATTTATTTCATTATATTTTATTTTACATGTATCTTAAAATATGGGCGACTGAAATTAATCTTTCAAAACAAATTTCTTGTAATTTTACTACATTCGTGTTCTTCAAAACGACAATACAATTGTTATATTCTTTTTTAAAAAAATTACAAAAAAATATATAATACAAAATATACACAAAATATATAGTTGGACATTGAATCAAGAGTGATTTATTTCTCATTTTTATTATTGCTATTTTTAGCACTTTGAGGAATGAATAAGTGATATGTTAAGTCCTTCACTGGTCCCTTATTAACTAGATCTTAGAAGCGCGTTAAAAATTCTAAAAATCTTATCCAAAGACCTAAAAAATAGTGCGATTATCTGTAAATGTTTTTACTCCTTTTGTAGTATGTATTTGCATAGCTAGGTTATTTACGAACAAAGACAACAAACAATCTGACAACACTCATACAACACGTAAACATCTAAAAGAACAAAAAAATCATTTCACGTACATCGATATGTACATCGAATTCAAATCAAATAAATTAAATACTCGCGTAAAACCTCTAAAAAGTAGTTAACATTTCCTTTTAAAAATAAAATAACTCGTTTAAATAATTAGCAAATCGCTTTCCTGATATGTAAATGCATCCTAAATTACACATCTATCTCCTAACTATTCCACGACATTTCATAATTAAATTATATTTTCATCGCTATAAAATTTAGGATTATTTTGGATCGTCTCACCGTTCGCGTAACGTTTCATAAAGAAGTAAAGAATGCCAGCTTGCGCCATTACGTCGATAGTTTCGGCAGCTAAGAGATCGGACGGACTGCTGACGTCACATTTCGTTCCGGGACGAAGAAGAGTTGGTCCGAAAACGGTGGCTAAGTTATGAAGCGACATTTTGTTGTACGTTTCTTGTTTGTTTAATCTGTCGAATGTAAAGCAAGTTTAGTATTTATTTCATAACTTTTTCACTTTGAGGTTAATTACTTGATCATATGGTCGAGTAAAAATAGAATTATCGATTGATTAACTTCAGGTAACAAGTTGAAAAGCTCCAACAACCTCATCTTTTTCTGCTCAACGTCCGGCACGCCTACAAACAAAGCAAAAACGTTTCCATTTAGATTCCAGTTTCGATTTTTAAATGCAACTAATAATCACCGAAACCCTCTAAGAAACTAGGATACAACTCGTCCGTGTACAACGCTTCCGGAAGCTCGCGAAGGTACATTTTCAGCAAACCCGTAACGGAATGCACGTCAACTTCCTTCAAAAGCTGTTCCGCTTCGTACGCATCTTCAAATTCAAATTAAAACCCAATTAGAGCGTCAATAAAACACGATTATTTTCATCTTCTCACTCGATTCGAACGCTTTTTTCAGCTTCTGCACATCGGACGTCGACCCGGACACTCGGTACACACCAACCTCCGACATACCTGCACGAAAACAATTAACAAAACTATTAAAAATCCCACTTAAAGAGCCAAAATCTCGAAATATCTAACCTCGCCTTTCCACTTCCCGAGCGCAACTCGTGATCACGAACGGTATGGGTCGTTTTTCCCTTCTAAAAGCGCAAGAAATCATTAACTCACCGCACACCACCCTCGAATCAACATCCCTTACTTGCAAACTTGATTTATCTTCACCCCGAAAAGTCCGAACGGTTTCGCACTCGGTGCTCGGCGAATCGTCATTTCTCCGGGCGTGAACTTGATGCTCATCGTGAGAAGAAATTCCTGTAACGTAACCGTTTTCTCGTGCACTGGACTCGTCAACCACTGTCGATTCAACTCCAGCGTGGTCTTGGCTCTCAACACAGTGCCCTGTGCCTGTTGCTCGTAGCACAACAACCTCAAACTCTGCGAGCCCTCCAATTCGATGACAAAGTTCTGATTCCACACGGGTTCCGTGCTGTTGCGACACACTTTTGTTTTTGCTTTTCGAAAAAAATGTCCGTAGCAGTCGACTTCGATGCACAAAAGTATATCCGCGGGTCGAGAAAGTCCTTGCAGCGAGTCGATGGTCACGTGAAGATCACCCACCAGGAGGTGGTCCCGTCCGGGCGAACGAAGAAGAAACGAACCCATGTTTGTTTTCAGAAATGTCCGACACGCTGTGATCCACGTTTGGAGTTCTGGCAGGTTTAAACTCGGATTAACTGCTGGTGCTAAGTGAAAAAATGTTGTTTTGCAAATTAGATTATTTTTTTTTAATTGTGAATTTTAGATTTTATAAACTTTACCCGAAACTTGGAGCGTCGTTATCGCGTCAACCCACTGCGTTCTTTCGTATTCCGACGATAGGAAAAATACAAACGTCTTCCCCGATTTATGACTTATTCGGAATGTTAAATTAGGAGATGCTAACACGAGCTGCGCTTCCAATTCGGCTAATTTCTTCCTCTGTTTGTCCATGTTTCGACTCGTCACTTTGTTTTTTTCTTCTTTCATCACCTGATCCCTCGCGGTAGACGCTTGGGTTTTCAGGGATAAGATGTTGACGGGTGATATTTCACGAATTTCTTTACAATCTTCGTTTTGAGGCAAGATGACTTCGGGTAGAGGCATATACCACTTCACCTCGAACGTAAATTTCTCCCTAAAACACAAAACAAACAAAAAACGTTAAAATCCAATCACAAAATCCACATTTTTATCGACAATTCACACCTTCCCGAAACTTTATATTTGGCACAAACAATTACATCGTTGAATAAGAATAAATGTCGTAATTTTCGATGTCCTTCGGATAATTCAACTATAAAAGTATTTTTCACCAGGTGCCTTTGATTCCTATCCTGGGCCTACAAATAAAATTATTTTAAAAAAAAAATTATTAAATTCAAAAAAATATTAATTCCTTACCGGAAACAAATTCCCAGCTGCTGTGCTGTTAAATTCATTCAAAAAACACTGAGTTAATTTTAAAGCAGTTTTCAAAGTTGCATGATCCGGATGAGATTTTGGTGTATATTTGAGCAAATCCTTATCAAAACAAAAAAAAGTCGCGTTAAAACGCTACATTTTCGATTTAATTCAACAAAACCAACGTACATGTAAAACCAATGCATTCTTCTGCACCCTAGCAACAGGTTTGTGCAGTAGATCTAGAAAAAACAAAACAAAAAATTAATTAAGTAATTAAAACCGTACACATGTTCTATCTATTTTTAATGGTAAATGTAGGTCAAGGGGTTTAAAAGCATTTGATTTGAGTTACATCAAACAGGTGCCTCACCTTCGTGGTGCCCTGAGCGTGGGAGGAAGCGGGTCAGGACAGGTGCGATATACAAATCGATTATTGTTCAAGGGCTCACACGCTTAATTTAGATTTTTCTGCCTCCTTAAGGAGCTCATTTCTGACATTTCGAGGTCGAGATGAAGTCAAATAAATACGGATACATTTTTTCCGACAAATTATTTAAGTTCAACCTTGTTTTTATTGTTTATAAAAAAAATAAACATAAAAAAAAATGTATAAACTTACTTTCTAACGATAACGCCTGTCCCTTTAAAGTCCTAAGCTTAATTGCCTGCATAATAAAATTGAAATTATAAGTTTTTGCACGTTATTTTATGAATGTTTAAATATTACCTTGGTTATTTCAGAGAATTGTAAATTTTCCATGCAACATTTCCTCACAGTTTCAATCGCACGTGGATAATTCTGCAAAAATGCAGCGTAAACGCCTAATTTACTCGCCTAAAATACAAATTATATTATTTTTAAAAATTTTTCGTCAAACAAAATAAAATAAAGCAAAAAAAGTACAAGAATTTTGAAGTGATCGCCGAAAGTCAATTTCCCATCCCACTTTTGTGTTCGATTTTTAATTCCTTCGAGAAACGTCCCATGCAGCGCTTGAAGTTCGGGGATTTTAAAAAAGATGACATTAAAATCTTCTTGACTCATAACAGGTTGCGAAGTTCCAATGGTTGAACGAAGCGCTTTCATGTACTGAAAGAAAAAAAACATAAAAACATATTTTATTATGTTGGGAAAATAGTTACAAAAATTCCCCATCTTCTTCCCATCCAAAAAAACCAAAAAAAAAAAAAATAAATAAAAACTTTCACAACGTTAACGTATTTATACCTAAAAGAAACACACCAACCGCATGTTTTCCTAACCCCCATTTCACCCGTCGTAAAACCCAAAATCGACTAATATTTCACATCTATAAATAAATCATAAAATAAAGTCAACTAATATTCCTCATTTTCCACACTCGCAGGTGCGGAAACACAACATTTCTAAATACGGTCACCTAAATCACATCTAAAATAAACCCACATGTTTTTTTTTTTTTTTTTTTCATCTTTAAAAAAAATTACTTCCCCCCCATAAAAAAAATCAAAACGTCTCCCGACCCAACCCAGGGTCAACGTCCTTTTAACTTTTAACTCTTAACTCGGACAATTAACGAATTAAACTTTAGTTTTGTTTAATATTTTAAGAAGTGGTCGAGACGTCGAAGATTTTCACGCAGACTGTCAACACGCCCTCACACGGTTGGAAAACTCTGGCCACTCAGCCTTGGCCGACCTTGGACCGCCTTAAAAACACATAGCAACAGCATGGAACCTTCTCGTCGTCACGATTCTCTAGGATGTTCCCAGGCCGAGTTCCTGAATAAAATCAAACACATCCTGATTCCTGGTGGCGACATCGAAAATTAAACCGTGTCAACTTCAAAACCACGCTGTTTATTGTCCGATATTTTGTTCTCAAAACCAAATGAGAAGACCCAGAAAAATAAATAAAAGTATTTTATATTATTATCTATCTCTATCTAATTTTTTTTTTTCAAATGGGGGTCACGATTTTTCATGTTTCACGTACTGTAAACACGAATGCGTGACTGAAAATGAACATGAGCCGCTAAAAAAAAATGGGGGAGAAAAAAAATGCAGACAGAAATAACATTTCAGAGTTTTAATTATTTGATTTCCAAACAACTTCTTTTGTGTTTCTTTTTCCGAGAATCGTAGAAACTCACCCAAACATTCCTCAAACCCTTTCCTAAACAAATACAAGAAAAGGAAAAGAACCTTGACATTTAACGAGACGAAAAATACACTTTACGTCAGTTGATTCTATTAACTCGAAAATTCTATTCTAACTCGAATCAGTTCATCAATTCTCGTTTCGTTCATATTACAATATGGCGGCTAATGATTTTTTTATTTATACCTGAAGTAAGACCGTTAGGCATTCCAGATACACCGTCTCGCTTTCCAAAATGCTGCTGATTATACATCTGTACATGGCAATCCGTTCTGCTTCCAATTTAGTTGCATTTAAATCCACAATTTCCTTGCTTTCCTAGAAAAGAAACGAAAAATTAAAAACAATTAAATAGAGTTCACCGTATGATGAAATGAGAAATATCTCATTGTGTGGTAATGTGAAAAAAATAAATAAAAATCTTAACCTCAATCCAATTTCATAAATAAAAGAAAAATTCCAACAAAGATGTTAAAATTCATCCGAGTCAATACCAACGGATATGGAACAATTTTTGCACATTCCTTCCCATTTTGTCGATTCCACAGGGGAGAAATTGGAATATCCGTTCCCCTCCAAATAACGTCGACACATTTTGTTTCCCTTCATCGACCCAACATCAATTGAATTATTCATCAACGCGAAACAAAACAAAAAATATCTATATACAGTACAAACAAACATTTCTATTCCCAGTACACTTCTATAAGTCAAATCCCAGTTCACTTGTTTCGATGTCTAATAAAGAATGCAATAAATCGCACTTTTCCATCATTTTGTAGCGCAAAAATCGTGTTTCATGCATCTGGGTGTGAGAAAAGCATTATGATAATTTGAATAAAATGCAGTTTAAACATGGGGAAGATGGGCAGAAGGGTCCCGTATCGTATGATTCATCTTTGATGAATTGCTTTTCACAAAGAATGGAGCAGAAGCTAAACATTGATCGTTCGGGAGGGGATCAGGACCCTAGAAAAATTTATTTCAACAGCTTTGACAATGCAAATATATTATTAGAGCGCTCCGATAGAAACAGCCTCCTAAATTGACACTTTAAATTTGGATTGCACTTCAACAAGATCGAGCATCTGCCTATTTAATCCTTAAATAATCATTTTAAAAAAAAAGAATATCACGTGCCATAAATAATTACACGAGAAAGCATTTTTTTTTCACTTGTTCGTGCAATTCTATGCATTTTAGACTTAATTTAACGGCCGAAATGAGATAAAAAACGCGTGACTGTGCAATGTAAACAATATGGCGGCCACGAGTGGCTCATTAGTGTCTGGTGTTAGTTTGTTTACGATTATTCAACATGGGTTTTCCATTTCCAACTCACTTCTGGTATGGGCGAAGGTGTTGATGTGGAGTTGGTTTTCTTGCAATTAGGTGGAGTTTGAGGTGTGGACGTTGATGAAGGTAGGTAGGATGTCGAGTCCACCGAACTACTGTAAACGCCTGTTGAAATACGGAAAGGAAAAATTGGATTAAAAATTCAAGTTTATTAAACTCGATGTGCAGCGAGCGAGGAGGGAAAGGGTTAAGAGGATGTTGGAGAGTGAAGTTCACTCGGAATTGGCTCGAATTAAAAATGTAGTAGAATTGAATTACGAGTGGGGTGCGAAGAAAAACATTCCGCGCTAACGAAATCGATATTACGCGACTAAATTAGTAAAATAAATCGTGGAAAACCTATAAGTAAACATATTGTATTGACATTTCCACGTTCTATTTTGATCAATCATCGAATTCCAAGAAATTTCCGCCTTAGATTAGAGAGATTTCCGTGGAAAAGAGTCAACGCTCAAATATTTCCATTGAAAATCCAAAAAAAAATAAAAATTTTATTTTTATAATTACAAACCTCAACTTAATGCATTTATAGTTTAATCAATAGGGTTAGTGCAAACATGGGGAAGGGTAAATTCTTCACGTTCCCCTTTGGGTTTAAATTAGGTTTCCAATCACGAGATTTTTCGCACGGATGTTTGAACATCAATTTCCGTGATCAATTCACAAAATCCGCCTCCACTCTAAATTTGGGGTCGATAAATAAATAAATACTCGTCAGATTTATCACTTTTTCAAAGATAAAGATAAAGAAAAAAAATATGAGACGATTCCGGTAAAACTTCACGACAATTTAACAAGGTGAATGATTTTTATACGGACGTAAAAGCCAGTCTTGCAAACAGAGACAGTTCAGGAAATGGAATCGATTTGTGTAGTAAAAAAAAAAGAAAAAAAGCAATTTTTTTTCCTGCTTCCTTTCTTTCAGAAAACCATTCGAGTATCAAATTGACTTTCAAACTTTCCAAAGGTCTAAAAAAAAAAAAAAATATGAAATAAAAATTCAAAATATATCGAATTTCCATTCATTTTTCTGTCCCCAAAAAATGAGTAACTACATCGTGTTATTTATTATTTACTCGGACGAGTTTTTCCTGGCCCAATTCACCGTGAATGAAATAAAAACTCAAGTAGGATGATTCAGCCATTTCTAAAGTGGCACAAGAAAAAAAAATATATACAAACAAATAAAAATTAAAAAAATGTTTTTAAAAAAAAATTATTCTTCCTTTTCCTTTCTAATCTCGAAATGATAAAAAAAAATTAATTCACACCTGTTATTCCCAAGACTATAATTGGCAGTGAGCTTTGTTTTATCTTTGGATAAATTATTACCCAACAGGGTAAACGTGTCAGCACACAGCATCTGGCCATTTCACTAAAAAACGCACAAAATGGCACAAAATGGCGGAAAATTATCTTAAAATTTTTTCTGTTAAAAGAAACGACGATACAGAAACATTTTATCTCTCAAAAACAAACTGTCTAATCTTCCTATAGCAGGCAATAAATTAAATATCAACCTAGTAACCCGCTTACTTACATCACCGGAAAGAATTTCAAAACGTACAACCGCGAACAATAAAGCAAAAATAAAGAAATAAATAAATTTTTTAAAACATCAAAATCGCTTTTTTTTTCTCTAAAACCCGCACCAACACCTGGGTTTAAGAGTTGAATTTCCATTCGCAGAACACGAGTACCAGCTGAGGAAACTTTGAACGAAGGGGGAGTAAGTGGGGAACCGGAATCTCGCATGACCACCGACGAAAAAGTCGCCAAGAAAGAAAATAAAGAAAAAAACCACCATCGCCATCGCCGTCGCCATGACAACAAAATAAAATAAAAATCTAAAAAACGTACCTGAATCAATTTCAAACACATCGTCGGGCTGGTTAACATTCGAATTCCGATCATTTCCGTTTTTCTCAGCCTCCTCCTCGGCATCACTGGTCAAATTCGCCAAAATCGACGTGTTTTCATCATCGTCCGACTCGTCGCCATTCGCATCGCCCGCCGATTGCTTCATTCTCGCCTTTCTCCGCAAGAAAAAATCGATATTCACATAATCGGAATACTTCGATCCATCGCTGTCCGGAAGCGGACTCGACACGGCCCCGTCGGACAATCCGCTGTGACTGCTGTACCCGCTGTACGCGCTCGTCGCCGACTTGATCGTCCCGTTATCGTAATCGTTATTTTCCCCAATTTCCTCGCCATTATTCGTGGCAACGTGCCCGTCCCTCTCATTCTCTTCAACCCTTTCGTTCTTCATGTCCAGCCGCTCGCTTTTGCCGCTCTCCTCGCTGATTTCCGTCAAATGCAACGACGTTACGCTCCCGTTCAAATTCAAATCCAAATCCGTGGCGAGTGTCGATTTCGTGTCGTCCGGTGTCGAATTCGAGTCGCTCGACCCATCGTTCAAACTGTTCCCAGATGGACTTCGACGCGGCTTCTTCGGGGGTGGTTTGGGGGGCACTTTGCCCTTGTTGGACGCTTTTTCGCTCTTTAGAGACGAATCTGGGGAGCTCTCGCTCGAGTTCTCCGCCGAATAACCATTAACTCTAATTACGGTCACATATGGACTTCCTTTGTTGTTTGTTCGCTCGTTTGAGGAAACCGACTTGTTGACATCCGTGTCTCCGGTGTCGAGTGGGAGCTCCTCGACGATATTTTCTGGTTTTTCGTCCGAAATTCCGTTGCAGTCGTCGTTCGCGTGCGTTTTCGTCATTTCTTGCTTTGTGCCGTCGCCGTCACCATCGTTGCGTTTTTCGTCGCCATTTTGCGATATATTTTCGAGCGGTTTGTTGATTTTGTCCGAGTTGATTCGTTTGTGGTTCTCGACGTCCGCGAGCAGCCGTTCGAGGTATTCGACGTAGAATTCCTCTTTCTCGAGCTCCTCTTTGAGCACGGCCACTTTGTGTCGATGTTTGGCCAAGTTGGCCCGGACATCCTCTTCCCAAGCTTGCGGTAGAACACACCCAGGAAATTTAGCTGCCCATGCTTTCTGGAAGTCGTCGAACACACTCATCTCGAGCCGAGTCGGGCTAGCACTCATCGGAACAACTCACTCGCCATCGCGGGACTTCGATACGCGTCTCGTCGGCTCATCGCACTCGCATGTGTTTATCCATTCGCTGGCTCAAATTGTTTCTGGAACGGTTTGGTGCGCTGCTGGCGCCAACTGTTGACGGATTGTAAAACTTGTAGGAAAATATGGCCGTTGCGATTAAGCTTTTTTAATAAATCTATTTGTTTTTCTTGTTTTAATAATTCATAAATGTTGGAGAATAAATTATATTTTTAAGTCTGATATTAAATGATAAAAGTTATAATTTGGGGAGGCATTTCAAGGGCCTCGGTGGCTCAGTAGGTAGAGCGTGAGTCTCATAATCTCAAGGTCGTGAGTTCGATCCTCACCCGGGGCACTACTATTTTTGATAATTTCTCGGGTATTTTATTAATTAAATCATCATAATCCACATAATATTCTGGTTTTTTCTCGCAATAAACATTTTTTTTCGTAAATTTCAATATTTTTTAGTTTTATTACAAGGTAAAGTACACAAACGTGGAAGGCGCTGCCTCCCACTTACATTTTTACAATAAAATAATTCCATGATCGCGCTCTAAATTCAATTTAGTCGCTCCTTCAACGCTGCCTACAATTTCAGCAGCGCACTCCAATTTATCCGACAAATGAATTTTCGATAAATTATACTGACAATACGTTTGCAATGAACCTAACGAATGAGCATAAATGAGTGAATCCGCATGACGCAACGACAACGATTTTATGGATGAATCCTGATCGATTAACTCGTGAATTAGCTGCGTGGAACGATTGAATAACTGATCGTTTATCTTCTCCGGTCTTGCTGGTATGGTATGACCTGTTTTAATCATACAACATTTACAAAAAATGCCACCTATCGTGTTGAATCAACATTATTGAATCACCTTTCATAGTCGCCCACATTTGATCGTATTGCATAAACAAATAATTATCCGCAAAATCCTGTTATTAAAACACCGCAATTAATACATTTAGGTAAATGGAATTAATTTCTTCGTTATAACCTTTTTCAGCATATTTTCCAAACAGTTTTTAATGTCCATTTCCAAATCGACCAAACTCGAAAGACCGATTTTCCACTAAAAATAAAATTAAATTAAATTAAAATTTTAAAAAAATGCTAAAAATGCTAAAAATGCGTACAAGTTTAGTAATTTTAATCGGATCTTTGCTCGATTCTTCATTCATTAACAACATCAATTGCGTTTCGCTGTTTCCTTGCATATACAAAACGAATTTCTTCGTATTATCACCGTCGTGTGTTGAATTCGATGTCTCAGTTTCGTTATTTTCCTTTTCCGTTGGCGCAAGGTCAATGTCTGACATTTGAGCTTCGGATAAATAAACGTAAACAAGAAAAGTGCACTCGGGTAACGGAAAAACCGTCTTCACAGGAGTTGCTAATAATTCGGGTTTGTGTGGTGGAATGAACCATAAACAATGCACGATGGAAGGAGGTAACAATGTGAACAAAACTCTAAATTTAAAGCATCAATTAAGAAATCATTTCAAAACGAATTCAAAGCAAATCGTACTGATTCTGCGTGATTATACATCCGGATATAACGCCCTCTACATCGGCGCAAGACTGCAAAATTTGCGCTGCGCGTAAGAATATCACCCCGGCGCTCTAAAAATCACATCAGAAACGAATAAAACAAAACAATTAACCGATTTTTTTAAGTTTAAAATTTACTTTGGGTAAATATAAACTCGGCAAAGCCCGAAACGTTAATGTTTGTGTGTTGCCAAAATGTTGCGATGCTGGTAAATACTTTTTACACATCAATTCCATTACATCTTCAAATCGATTACACCTATAACGACATTCCTGAAATAACAAGTAAATAAATAAATAAATAAATAATTATTTTAAATTATATTTGCTGGAAAATACAAACTTCAAAAACAGCACCGAAACTTTTATGATAAAACGTAAACAAATTAAATAACGATGAAAGCTGCCGATGTAGGACTGAGTCGGGCATATCTGACGTTCCACCTAAACACTAAATGTTTTAGACAAAAGAAGAAGAAAGTGTAGTCAAATTTAGTAAATTTAGTAAATTTAGTAAATTTATCAAATTTACGAGTGCAAATCTTCCTGTAATTTTAATGGCGAATTTTTTCGTTTGAAGATTGATCATTTTTGGTGGTGAAAAGACTGATTTACAAAATTGCAAAATCCCCATCAGCTGACAGCAAAGGGTGCATCGAACTGTGTCAGATAAATCATCGGGATGGAAGTAAATAATCGCGTTTTGCGGATCATCGTATTCGTTGAGTACATAAGCAGTGTCGTATACAAAAAATATTTGTACTTCATCCCTGCGAATAAAAATATAATTACCAAGACTAGTTACAGTACTGAATGTTATTTACCATCGTTTGGTTGGTCTCATGGCTGATATTAGCTGCTTTTCCTTAATCCAAACATCACAACAAACTATTTTAACTGTTTGAGAAGAGCTGCCACCTACCGCCGAAACCTGAAAGGATCAAAGTGCTCATCATCGCACAATAGATGTCTGCGTAATCGCCTTTAACCGTTTTCTTTGGCCACAAGATGTCGCGACTGAATTTTGTTTGTGTATATGTTTGGTTAAAGGGTAATTTGAGTGAAATAGTAATTAGAAATTATGCCGACGACTAGTTCGTGTGATTCAAACCATATTTTTACTCATTAATATCACCATTAAATAACATGCCATCCCATCGACGCACAATTAAGTAAAAATAACAACTTGCAACGTGTCCCATTTGTGAGAAAATGTTAGAAGAAATTCAGTGTCTCCTCGACCAGTTTAAAGAGCTATACCAGAACAAATTATCGGCCGTAGAGAACAATAGCACAATGACAAATGAAGAAATTCTTCAGGTGAGTAAATGTGATCGAATATGATAAACACATTCCAAGGCCACACTCAACACGATGTTTTATACAATTCGAATTATTCAACTTGATATTTTTAAATATTTTATCGATTTATTACATCTGGATTCCTTTTTTCCAGATGAAGCTCGATATATTAGAAGAGTACATAACAGACCTGGCAGAACAGAACTTGAGTTTAATCCAAACATCGGCGCTTTTGCAGACCGAAGCTGAAGCTCGGGTGGACATTTTAGAGAAATTACTCGAAAAAACCGCCGAAAATTCTCAAGTAAGATGATTAAAAAAATCAAAATAAATGTCTAACATTTTTTTTTCTATAGGATTATGTCTACTCGATTAATAAATTCCAGAAATTAATCTTTGAAGAAAGCGTAAACAAATTGGAGAAATCAGAATTCGAGGTATAAAACATTTTGTTTTGAAATGCCTAAAAATTTCTCAAACTTTTGTTTTGGTTCGAAGGAGGTGCAATTGAAGATTAAAGGTTTAGAGGAAGAAAGGAGTGCTCTTCAAGAACACAGCGTTTACTTAACAAGAAAAATATCCAACTTGATCCACGTGATTAGTCATGCGAGAAACACGCGTTGCTGGGATGTAAGAAGTTGAATTTGACTTCTCTCGGCCTTTCGTTCTCTTATTTATCTTAACTGTTTTAGTTCACTAATGCCGAACTAGGTCTGGATGATTTCGATCTGTTTACACCCATCGATAAATCTTCACCAAGGTGAATAATTTTATGAAATTAATTGTTTTAGTTACCGCTAATTATTTTTGTGCAGGGAATTTTCTTATTCGGAGGAATTTAACTTTAAGGAGATCTCTTCGCACGAACACGGAAAATCTATATTGGATTTACCGTCGCCACTCCATCACGCCAGTCCAAGCGTGATATCTTTCAACTACAGCTACACGGGAGGAAGTTGTGCACCTATAACTGATAAAGACGTGCTGATTAAACACCTTCAAGTCGATGTTAAAATCCTCGACAAGAGAAACAACGATCAAAATACGCAGTTGTTGTTGAAGAATTCGACGATTGCGTCGTTGCAGAGCGAAATCGCGCAATTGAGACACGAATTGACTCTGAAGGAAAATGAATGCGCGTTGCATTTGCACGGCCTGCGAGTGAAGACCGATATAAAACAAGTTTGTGTTTGTTTTGTGACGGTGCGAGAGGTTTTTTTATTTTTTATTTCAACTATTTTTAGCAGGAGGAAATAGTAAGGCGCTTGAAAAATCAAATAGATGTTGGAAAAATGTCGTTCGGGAGCCCTAGAGTTTCATCTTCGACTCAAACCGAAGAGCGGTTAATGTCGCAACACAAACCGGCAGCGAATGAGAGCGGGCAATTTGGGACCGAACAAGTCGGGCGGAAAATCGAGTTAATGGTGGGCGATGAAGAAGAAAAAATCGGACAGATGGAAAGTAAATTTCAAGTAAAATTGAGCGAAGCGGCGGAGAAGACGGAAAAATATAAACAAAAGGTTTTTTTTTGTTTTTCCGCTCAATTCTTTTGAGTTTTATTTTATTTTTTTAAATTTCAGGTCGGTAAATTAAAGGAAGAGATACAAATGTTGGATATATGTGCCCAGGAAACGCGTTTGATTTTAACTCACGAGGTTGTTTTTTTAAAGTTTTATTTAAAAAAAATTATTTTAGTAAATTAATTTAAATTCACGCAGATTGCGGAAAAACACGATACGATTAAAGTTTTGCGCCAGGAATTGATGGAACAAGCTGACCACCATAAAGAAATCGTGCAGCAGCTGGTCCTTAAGAGCGAAGTGATCAAAGGGTTGAGGAAGGACTTAAAACAAATAGAAATGAACGTAAATGGATTTTTATTATTTGTTTTGTGGTTTATTGGGAAAGTTTTAAGTTAAATTAAAAAATTATAACTTTTTTTTTTTTGAAGGTCGAATCGAGGGAGTTGGAAGTGGTCAAGCAGAACGAGGAATTGATCAGTCAGCAACAGCTGTTGGAGAAACAGGCGACGGAAATTGAAAATCAAAAAATTACAATCGCAAACTTACAAGAGGCGTTGGTTCAATCTAAGCGCGGCACGAATAAAATCAGTAATGGAATTCCAAATGGATCGAGTACAAAACAGAAAAGTTCCATAACGATGGTATAAAACGAATTAACTAACCACACCTAATCAGTACCAGTGCTTTTATCTATTTATTTGACCAAATCAAGGGATTATATGTGATAGTTTGGGTTTTATATACAGATCAAGGGAAATATATATTTATGTTTTTTAATTTTAAATGATTTATTTTTATTGTACCTCGAAAACAATAACTAAATAAAATGCTTTAAACCAGGTGTTGATGAGAATAAATCATTTTCCACATTTGAACGTGTATTAAGGTCCCATCTGGTGGTGATTAATAACACTGCAAGTTGTCAAGGGGGAGGAAATCAATTTTTTTTTAATAAAAATCGATTTTAAACATTTTTTTAAAAGAAATTACTAGGTTGATAGTGATAGATTATTGGAGGATGGAACATCAGGAAGGAAAGGGAATGTCTGTGGGAAAAACATATTATTACTATCGAGTATACTCGCTTGAGTACTGATTAAATATTCCGAAAGAAAGTAATAAAATGTTCGATGGCATAAGCTTAAAATAACCATTAATCATCTATTTAATCAATTAATAATATATAATAATTTTTTTTCTAGCCTAAATGGATATTTTACTTTCATTATTATTTTTATTGTTTTTTAATTTGATATTTTGATTCTGAAAATGTCTAACTTTTCCTGTTTAAAAACCAATGAATGGAGAGAACAAATGTTTTCATCATACGAATGATAGAATTTTTGAAAAAAATTTGTTACAGGATGTGATTATTTAGGTCAGTTTAATCCAAACATTTTTATTTTATTTTTTTCAATATTAATTACAAATTTTCCTCTTAACCAGCCCTATTAAAATGGCAATTTAAAAACAAGTCAGTGCCTGATACCACGAGCAAATAAACACTTCTACCGATAGGATTGAACCTGTTTATACCATCCACCAGTAACAGTATACCCTAGTGGCCGTTGTCGCCTTTCGTTCTCACTTAAAAACCCCATCAGTTTAGTAGTAAAATACGTATTTTGCGACTGCTCACTTCGAAGTTGCAGTCGATTCCCGTTGCTACTTGGAAACTCGAGTGACAGGAAAGCATCACAGTTAACGTCACGGGGCGTGTGAAACTTTTTTTTTGTATAATTTTTTTTCCTTCATATTTTGGTTTAACACACGCTCGCAGTACTGAGCTGCGGAGTGGATAAAAAAGCTCTTCTTTTGCGCGGTGCCTCATTGAGGAAGTGAGTAGCGAGTAGTAATGTTGGGTAATCCAGCACGAGGAGTACAAATGGGTGCGAAGAGAGCAGGGGAAAAAGGTACGTCTTTATCATATCGATAAAAAGTTGTGCATCGACATACACTTCATTTATCATACACTCTTGAGTTAATTAATTTATAGCCTACTAAAACTAGTCAACGCAAGCAAAATATTAATTGTGTGAATAACAAATAAACGACGATGGACAGGGGTGAATATCAGTCTGGGAAGGACTGTTGTCCAGTGCACGAAAACTAAAAAGGTGGTGGAACGCTAATAAAAAAATTATTTTTTTTTGCAATTTTATATACTATATTATACTATATTATGATCCGTCGAAAAAAGGTGGTGGGACGCCGTTCCACCGCGTTCCATGACGAAAAGAGCACTAGTCGGTGAATTTGGGGCGCATTAAAGCACCGCCTAAAGTTTGGCGCCCTGTGAGGTTACATCACTCAATCACGCCTTAATCCCTGCTGTAGTCTATTCACTAGTAGTCCGCCGAGCCAGCTCTAGCGGCCCTGGTCTATCAGCTCCCTGTGCGATTTATTTCTGTGCGTAGGTGATTGTTTTGAATCTTCTCCGGCGAAGTTTGGGTATAATAATGTGCCCTAGAAGTCTTGGCACCCTATGCGGCCCTATCTTGAGCCGGCCCTGGTCCTGGTATTTCGGAGGTTTACATAACTGTGGCGTGCACTTGGAGGTCAGATGGTAGCAGGTGACCCTGCAAGCAACTTTTAGTAGACTTGTGTGAAAAAAAATCTGAGGTATAACTGGTTCAACTTCCCTTCCAATCACTGCAGAATTTGCTCGCATTGTATTGCTCCAAGTAAGCGTGACTTTTCTGCTCTTGGTCATAGAGTCACGCACACTTGTTTCCCCAAACTTTATTTCATTAGCAACATTTCTCTCTGCTCTTGACTATATGGGACTTTGCAGCCAATGGCAACAAAAAGCAATAAACAATCATCCAAACTATTCTGCAACTATTTTTATTTGACTTTGGTACCTGAGGATATTTATTCCCATTGGTATAACAGAGATGTGCACCAAAGTCATCTGGGCTCATCTCGAACAGACGGGCAGGCCAAACTGTTTACGGAACCTGTCAAGTCGACATAGACAATACATCTTCGTTTGTTATCTCTTCTATTTTTAAATTTTCTCTTGTTGAAATGTCATTCCTGTTATCATTTCCAATCAGATAAGACTAAATTAACATGTTTTTTGTTTTGTTTTAAGCTTCCAGTAAGTGGTGCGAGTGGATGACGAGATCCCAATTAGACTAACCGACACCGGATACAGCTGAATCCAGAGGCGGGCTACTCTCAAAATGACCGATCCACCATTCATGTTTCAAGACACAAACGAAACTCTAATAGCAGGTGGTGTTAAGCTTGATATTCCATATGTAGTAGCTGAGGTTTTAGTGGCGGTGATGGCAGTTGCGGGCAATCTGTTGGTGATAGTTGCATTTGCAGTGGACAGAAGACTTCAAAGACTCACTAATTACTATATAGTGAGTTTAGCCGTAGCCGACTTCCTTGTTGGACTAATGGGTATTCCATTTGCTGTGCTCACCAGCGTGGGTTTGCCCCATAACTCGTTCATAGCATGTCTGTTCATGCTATCAGTTTTGGTGGTTTTATGTACAATCTCCATCTTCAATTTGGTTGCAGTCAGTGTTGACAGGTTTTGGGCCATCCTTTTCCCACTCAACTATGCCAGCCACATGTCCAAACGAGCAGCTCAGGGTAAGTGTGTAATCTTGTTCTAAGTGTGCATAAACCCAATGTAAACAAACAGCTGAAATTGTCTTGAGATTAATTCTGACACCACCCATTGAGTTGCAAGTGCCTCTAAGACTAGGACACACATCAGTGTGATTTCAGACCAACTGTAATATCCTGAGGATTTGTGCAAGCAATCAGAGATCTAACAAAAAAAACAAACCAAATAAACTCTGTTTACAAACTAATGGTAGTTTGTAAACAAATATTAAATTGAAAAATCTATTTATGGATAGAGATTTGTATTTATTTACCGAGTGATAAGTTCAATGGTTTTATTGATCGACCCATTGTAGATATAGTCATGATCCCAGGAAATTACACCATGTAAGCAGCGTCCTGTGTGACGACTGTTTGACGAAACCAGCCTTACCTTTGCTCCAAGAATTGAAAAAATTACTAAAAACCCCAGTTAAAGATGAGCTGTTTGAACAAGGTCATCCATCGAATGCTGCTTAACTTCTTGGGAGCAGATAATCGGATAAACAGATAATACTAATCCAATTTGCATATATATGTTGCTTCTTTTGTAAATGGAGCGAGATAAATGGCTAGTTCATCTCGAAAGTCTGACATATAAAGTTCTATAACAATCTCCAGAAAACATGGAAAAATAACAAACATTTCCCTTGACATGTAAGTTACTGTGACCTTAATTGTCTCTGCAAACAACAGCAACAGAAGACAAACAAAAAAGAAAAAAAATGTGTTTAAAGTTTTTACCATTTTATATATACAGTAGTAAGTGCATTCATAAAGCTATTTTAACTTGTTTAAATTTTTTAAACCAGTCTAAATGTAAGTTTTTTAATTTAAAAAATTTAAACACGTTTATATGACTTTATGAATGTACATCTCAATCTGACCCAGCACCTGCAAATGTTTCATACTCATGTCATTGCGTAACACACATTAATTTAATTCAGTGTTACGCAATGCATGTATATTAAAATTTCAGCAGCTGGTAAATTTAACAAATTGTCACTGTTTACAGGTATCATAATTGTTTGTTGGATTCTTGGTGCATTGATTGGTTTTCTACCAGTCATCGGTTGGCATCAACACCCAACATCAACCGGCAGTTGTCTATTTGTCCTCATCATGGATTATAACTTCCTAGTATTTCTTTACTTCGCAACCATAGTTGGCCCTTCGTTGCTCATGGGAATTTTCTATGGAAGAATTTACTGCGTTGTAGTGCAACAGGTATGTCTTATAACCAATGTCACATACAGCAGAAATCACATTGAAGCACAGTGATGCCGTTTCTTAAAATTCAGCCGCCATATTGAATTTAACCCTGCACGACTGAATATGGTCAAACAAAACATTCATTCCCATTAAACTGCAACACAAGAACACAAGCTGTCCCTTTCAGACCCACAGAGATAACTCTGCACTAGTCAGATGTTGTTGACTCATAAAAAAGACAACAAAATAGACCTCTTATATGGACAATAAGTTCACGGCCATAAATCTAATATGGGAAAGTGATTATTCATTTTCTTAGAAGATTGATGCTGTCATAAATCAGTCAAAAGTCACACACACTTCCCTTTACCATTATTGAAAAAATAGTTACCGTATATAATATCTATGACACCACATTAAAATAGATATTGCATTTTTCCCTTTTGCCTTTTTGCATTTTTTTTAATAGGCAAGTTTGATGGTTATAATCTCATATTTTATGTCCATTTTTACAAAAACAATCCCGAACCTATAATAACTGGAAATAATGAGGTACTTTTGTACATCGACAAATCTATCGATCCACCGCGTGCAGGGCCGTTTTATCCATTAGGTCGAGTAGGCACAGTGCCTAACCTACGAACCTTCTACAATATTTCACTTGAAAAAATTAATACATAGATAGTAAAAATTGAATGAAAAATCCAAAATAAGATAAACAGAGGCCTCTAATTAGGTCTTAAAACGGCCCTGATCGCTTGGAAGTATTTTACGCAAGGATATTATACGCTTATGCAGAACTCTAAAAGTTAACTTTGGAGTCACCAAACGCTCAAAAATTGTATTCGATTAACTTAAAGTTAAATTAGTTAAAAGGGTAATTAGTCGATCCACGCGTCTATTGATCCACCGCTCGGAAAGTATCTTTTCACAGTGATATGCATATTTATACTTCATCATGAAATTACAACCCTCACAAACGTTTGCCTATTAGAATTACATTATCTTCTCATCCCACTAGACTGATCAATTTTGGGCTTTGATTGCCTCATGATCCACAATTGCAGGACATGACTTCAAAGGAAATCGAAATAGAAATCCCAAATGTCACTTTATTATCATATCCTAATTTAAAATGTAGAGGATTACACTGGGAATTGTTTAAAAGTTTTAAAGGAAAATATATCTCATAGGTTCGACTACGTTCTGGATCTACTACATCCGGGGTAAGTGGACAGACATAGGAAAAACTTATTATACAAACCTCAACCTATAACACAATATCCTCAACCATCTGTTGCTTGAAATACCCATCTTTTCCCCATAACTCTTTTATTAGTGTAATTACTTTTACTCTCACATATAATATATGTTATTTGCATGATTCTTTGTATAGTGTGAAAGTTTATGTAGTTGTATGGAATGAATACAAGGAGATAAGCTAATATGGCCATATGGAAACACATTTCTTATTTAAATCAATTCAAGATGAAACTTTTTATAATGGTATTATGAGTGCAGGTTATACACTTTTATAGTTTTCTTTTTTAAAGGTTGAATATGTTTGGTTTTACTGTCTTTTACCACACATATTGTGCTTTTGAAGTGTAGAATTAAGAGCTCATTTAAACTAAATCTTTATTTGTTTTTGTACTGAACTCATTTCAAGTTTGCGCCAGGGTGGAAGCAATGCTGGTAACTGAATAGGGCAGTTGGGACTGAAATGGAGAAGGAGGTTGCCAATAAAAGTGTTTACAAAATTTCTACTTACATAAAATTTCTATAAGAACATGTAGTGACTACCAAACTCAAGAATCTCTAGTACTGTTGCACAAAATGCTTTAATCAACTTATTGCATTTGGATTACATTGATTCAAGGTGTTATAATAATCCATTGAAAATTCTGTGCATCTGTGGACATAAAATGTTTATGATGTGTGGTGTATTAATAATAGAAATGATTACAGGCTTTTCCTATAAGCTTATTTCCTGGAATATCCACTTACTGGTATTACATTTAAGTTGTAAACACTGTTGAACTGGTATTTGGTATTGCCAAATTCAATGTAATATTTCAACACATAACTTTAATAGTGATGTTAAAAAATAACTGCTCTGTGGAATATTTGGAAACAGATTAAATCAAAGTGTAGGGGAAATCTGTGATCAATCAAACAATATTTGACCTTGCAATATTGCAATGTTCCATCAAGGTTATTTTGTAAAGTTGAGCTTAGTATTAGGTGAATACTGAACTTTTTTTTCCCCATTTCATACACACATTTTGCCAAGAATGAATAAATCACATCATACTAACAGCTATATAATTAAATGGAGCTGTCAGTTGTAATTATCTTCATTTGCTATCATAATGAGGATAATTAATTAACATTTGTAGAAAAAAAAAATTCATGTAATTTATTTTTAATTACAAATTCCTGACATTTTTTAAGAAAAAGAAATTTTCAGTGAAATTGCCTAATCAAATCCTGTCAAGTTTTGTGATGTCATTTGCTAAAATTGGCAAACATCTGTCCAAAGACTTCACCTAATCAGCTTCCATTGGTGATCCCTGATCCCATGTCCAATAGTTTTCACTAACAACTCCCTCTATGGGATGTTGAGGCAATAAAGAGTGTGGTTCCTTGTTAAGTCAGCAACCACTATCCAGTTGCTAAACACCAACCACTGTTTATCAACACAATGCACGTGTCATGCAATTGATTACACTTTAATTGCCGAGTATTGACTTGTTTATGAGTATCATCATTGCATTACATGTCTATTTATAATCACAATCCCTCCACATGGATCAATGGATCAAGTAAGTGACTGCAAAATTGCGCCATTTACTCTTATTGAATAAAAAACAATAAAGAGGAATAAGCTGCTGTTGTTATGGTGACTGAAAACAAAGTCAGCTTTTCAATCCCCAGGAGCCGCGACCATAAGGGCGGGGGTTTGAGTTGTCAGTCAACTTCCTCCTAGTTGGTCATTTTTATATTGCATCAGAATGGCAATTCAATTGCATCATATCATCTATTTCAAGTTTATTGCAACTCCTTGTAGGAAAAAGAATGTGTGCAATCAATTTCTCAAGTCAAGGTACCATTGCAATGCTATCATGATACAATTATCACACACAGCAATACTATGAGTTGATTGCAGGGCTGGCAAGATAAGCAAGATAAGCATCGCCAAAGGGTGCACGAGAATAGAGGTGCCAACCAGCATCTTGGTGTCTACTAAACTAGAAATAGTTGCATGCGGTTGTAGGCATTTATAATGGCAATAACATAATTTTTTTTGGATTATATTTGTGCTGAAAACAATTTTTGATTTGATTTGATTTGGATTTTTGCCTTTGGGTGCCAGATTAGGTAGAGCTGGTCCTGAATGATTGTAGTTGGAATTGGTAAAGTCAAGTCAAGTCAACTAACCACTGCAGTGGTTTCAACATCTCATTGACTTCATGTATTTTCATGATAGTAAGTTTTATTTGTTTTGGCAAAAGTATCTTTTGAAATAGAATCCAGGCAGCAGCCAAGTTGTCTTCATTATGATAGTGATATCTTGTTAGGGTAGATTTAGTGGCAGATTTAGTGATCATCTTACAGCTCCCAACTCTTGTTCATTACTCTGGACTGGATCACTTATTTAACAGCAAGGGTGTAGATTGTAGTCATACTGTACTTTTTAAGGGGTCTGTTAGAGCAAAAGGTATTTCCTTCTATTGCTCACTTAAGGTCATTGAGCTGTATCTTTTAAGAGTGTTTTTCATGGTTTTTCTGCCAAACTGAATTGAAGGTTTTTTATGGCTTTAAAATATCAAATCAAAAGGAAATATCAGCCACTGACCTTGATGACTTTATGGTGTCAGCTGTCAAGTTTGCAATAAATCAAATTCTTGAGACTTCCAATTGAATTGATTTTCGATTTTTCAGAAATTGGTCAAAAATAGAAAAGCTAAACTAAAAATACCAGACATGTTTTTCTTTCAGAAACAGCAGAAACACACATTCTTGTCTGATAGCCACTGAATAAGAATCTTTTCCTGATTTATTTCACTTTCTTTTTGAAATTACAACACAGGATCATTTGTTGTTATTATTCAATGAAGTTATGCAGTGCATTACAGCAATAAATGAACTGAAGGTTTCTTTACTCATATTTAAAGCAACTGGTGACGTCAAATTGCATGCTAGACAGTTGGCTTGGCACACAGCCAGCCAAGTTTCCAACCTGTTTCTGTTTGTGCAAATTCTTCTAGTCTGCAATTAATGCTGTGAATGCAAATCAATGAACACTTGCCCAATCTTCCTGGTCTGGAATGTTAGACAACACTTAGCAGCACAAATTGACAATACTTTGCATTGATTTTGTTTACATTCTCATTTCAAGTTATAATGGAAACAAAACATTCATTTTCTTCCAAACACAATTGTCAATAAAAATAAAACTATAAACTTGTATCCAAGGATGGAATTTCCATGCAGTAATTTATCTTTGAAACAATAACAAGAAATGTAACACGATAAATCAATACAAAGCTTTCCATCTGCACTGGAAAAATTCTGCCTTTTCCCTCTTTAAGTCTGAACAAATTACTCACCAAAGAATCAATAATAAAAAGGGCATTAATAAAGTGTTAATGGTAGTTTCATATGAATTCTATTTGCAGCTCATTAATTAATGTATCATTAAATACAAAAAAAGAAATAGTCAACGGACTACACTTGCACCTAACCATAAGAGACTCCACCCATTCGGGGTTTACAAAAGATTAAACTCCATTTTAATGACCAACTGAGCACAAGATCATTATCCTGTAATGTAACTTACGAGTTACCATGGAAACCTTTCCAATCAACAAATGGATGATGCTTTAAATTGCTTTTGTTTGCATAAACAAAGACAAAAACACTCCGCCACACTCCGTTAATAACTAACCCAATTACGCATTCTTTTACACTCTAACACGTCACGTATTAGAATCTACACGAAGAAATAATTAATATAGAAATATTTTTAGGTATATCAAATTGATTTATGTGTAAATATTAAATATGGGTCGATGTCGATTTATTTTTTTTACTTTTATGTGTTTTCAAATAATTATTTCCTGCCTTGAAATGGAGATTTTTCGTTGTGTAATTTACAATTTGAATTTTTAATTGTCGGTAATTGGTTGGTGAAATGAAAAGGATCTAACAACCTTGAGTGTTGAGTTGAGGACTATTGACTTACCTATGGGCCGGTTTCAAGGTTTCCGTGTCCGATATTATTTTCTGTTTTGATTGCGGTAACTGGTACTAGTCGCGGGCTATTCACAAAATGACGGCGATTGAACGTGTTAATAACTACGACGGTATGTTGTGTATTCCTACTTGGAATGATCAAGCAAAAAATTAGTTGTTAAAAATTAGTTTATCTCAATTGTGTGTTTACCTTTTACCCTACTGATAATGTAGCCATTTTTAGATGTTTGGTAACCCGCCTTCTGATTGGTTACTTCTTTGTTTTGCCTGAAAAATAAGCGGGAAATTTGAATTGAAATTTGAATGGAAAAAAAAAATGCACGTTTCTTCTTTTATTACCTTTAGTTGTAGTTACATCGCATCTTGCATCGCATTTACTATAATGAATCATTTCCATTTATTGCTTTTGATTCTATATGTATTAGGTCCGGCAAATTTCGGCACTTCAAAAAAGAGGCAGCAGTTCGATCACATTGAGCGCGCTACAAAATGGCGGGAGAACAAACCCCAAAGTGGCCAGTCGACGAGACGTTAAAGCAGCAAAAAATCTATTTATCATAGTAACTTTCTTCGTGTTTTGTTGGATTCCACTATACACTATAAACTGCGTGCAAGCATTTTGTCGTTCTTGTTGGGTTCCTGTGGAGTTAATGTCGTTCACGATCGTCTTATCGCATGCGAATTCCGCGTGCAATCCATTAGTTTACGCTTGGCATTTGAAGGACTTTCGAGAGGCGATGCGCCGTTGTTTGTGCGGGAAACGACCGCTAGCCTCGGCAGCTTTAGCCGGTGCTTCCGGTAGTTTGCCTACCCTTGCCTGCACGCCACGAACTATGAGTTTACCAGCAACGCCGGTACAGATGATCACCACAAAAAGCTAATTCCAAAAAATAAAACATTCATCGTCAAATTATTTACTCATTTCGTATGACCGGATAAAACTGCCATTGGAATTGAAATACTCACGACAGTCGTGCAATGATATTTTTGAATCTCAGTGTAAAGTGTGATAGTGTTAAGAATTCTATATATACATAAATGATATATATTCAAATATTCAAGATTTTATTCCAAATTAATATTGCCAAATTTATCAGTATTGTCATGTTTATAAAACCAAAATATTCACTTTCAATATTTAATATATTAAATATCACATCATTGCAAATAAACATGTTTCTATGGTAAAACGTTTATACAGTTTTTATTTTTAATCACAGATACAATCGGTTGTTGTTGTTGTTGTCGTTTAATTGATAAGTAATCAAGAGCAGGGATACACATCAAACTGCTGCCAATCATCCCATAGGTTTTGGAGTTGATGTTTATCACTGCATAAGGTACGGAAATCTTTAAAGGTTTTATTGAACATTGCTTCATCCGTTTGTGATTTCCAGCGTTTGGTAAACATATGGTTCCACGACCATAAAAATCCTACCTATAAAATTTACGAATAAATCTTTAAATGCCATTTGTAGATAAAAATAAAATACAAGTGCACTCAACCCTTGCTTTACGGGCTAGATTGGTGCCGGAAGTGTTGGCTGTAAAGCGAAATGCTGAATAACGAAAAATTTAGCCAAAATGGCACAAAGCCGTTATGACGAAAAGCCGTACAGCGAGGGTTTGAGTGTATAAAATAATAATATACTTTGCTTTTTTCTCGATTTTCTTCGTAAATTCGTCGTCCCGATGTTCCCATTACGTGTCTCGTTATGTATTCTTCGTGGGGACTAGAAACTACAGCAAGATGATATTGCGACTAAAAATAAAATTATTTGTTTAGTTATTTATCAATTTTTATTATTATTATTATAAACATTTACCATCTGGTTCGGGATTCTAATTCCGTGCGATTCTTTGGTTCGTGTCGGTATCATCAAAAACATGTGACCACAAATGTGTATGTAGTAATTTGAGTTATCACACGTGTCGCCTTCGGACACGCAAGGAATAAATCCAAAATAATCGGCTAATTTTTCTTGAAATTTTGAGATTTCGTCAGCTTGTTCCGAACCACAAAAATCTGCAAATAATTATTTAAAAAAATAAAAAACATTTTTCTAAAAAAATTTAAAAAAATAATTTAAATACTTTGATTGAGAAATTCCATATTCATAGGGATAAATATCGGACCGCGTAATGGATCAGATTTAAGTGAAAATGGTAACGCAAACGGATCATTTGGTACAGGTGTCATTTGAAAATTTAACGAATTCGCCTTCCTATTCCAATTGGTCAACTGAAATTCACAATCCATCAACAAAATTTAGAAATAACGAGAAAAACACTTCCATTTTACCAATTCGATGAGCATGCTACTCGTTGCCACCATCCAATTGATCGTAATCTCAAAAGCAGCTCCGGGAGTAAAATCTTTGTGATATCTTAAATGGCACCACTCGTTTCGCGTCTTCTTCTCATTCGTGTCGATTCCGATGTTACATTCCTTGTAAACTTATTTTCCAAATAAAATTAATTCAAACTGCAATCACGCGACACGAAATGCTTGTTTACTTGATTTTTTAATCGCCTGATATTGACTTCTTTTAACAAAACTAGCGGACAGTTTTGGAACCACACTATGTCGCCTTGAAATTGCATTTGGTGTTGAACAACTAAGCTTTGTTTTCACTCCAACCTCGAGCCAGTCGTTTTGAAACGTCGGTAAATCGTTACATGCTTGCCAAGCATCAAAATCTGCAAACACCAGAGCAAGTTTTAGATTAAAACTCTTACAACAACATGCAGCGAACAATTGTACCGAGTTCTTTTTCATTTTGTACGAAATAATATAAGTAAAAGCCGTAAATGAAAGGGTGATCGTGAATACCGGATGCGTGACAAATTACGCCCTCTGATAACATCGACTAATAAAAATATTTAAAATAATTTAAAAAAAAAACAACTAATGATAACTTTCAATAAATTACTTCAAAAATGTCCATCGCATCTAGAAAATGGGCTCCCTCAACCGATTCTAAAACCCAAGCAACTGCTTCACCACTAATAAAAACAGTTGACGGAGTTCCTTGCTGTTTGTTTAAGAACGCTAAACCGTGTCTACAAAACGGAGGAATAAAAATCATCAATTTATACGACGTTATTTGAGATATTTACGGCGATGTCTGTTTCATTGCTTCGATTAATTCACTCCTCGGCGTTGTTAACGAATATTTCCGAATTTCCGTACTGCAAGGTCTAAAACGATAAAAAAAAATTTAAATCGAATTTTAAACAAAAATCTATAATCAAAATTCCATTTTATTTACACTCCGCTCGCACTTCCAAAACTCTCGTCGCCGGTGTCCAATGCCGATGAATCCATGCAATCGAGTGACAAACTCGATGTGTTTACCTGAGCACGAATAACAATAGCAACAAATGCGCCATGATAAAATTAAATCAAATCAAATCAAAACTTGCTTCAAATACTTCTCCGGCCGAAGAAAAACCACCATTACTACTCTCACTTCGCGTTCGATCCATTGATTTGGGTCCAGTACCGAAATTAAACCGCGGTTTTTCAGCAAGACGAGTACTTGAAGCCCGTTCCCGGAAGTTAGTCGAATGTAACGTCGATCTCAAATTTGTTAACTGGGAAGAAGATGATGCTTGCAGTAAGCTTAATGATATCAAAGGTTGACTCGCACGACTTAGAAACGGTGGTTTCACAAAAGTACTGGATTTCTATCATGCAGGAGGATTATTCAATAACAATTTTTTTTTTTTCGTTAAAGTGGGTGCACCAAAAACAAAGAAAAATCAAGATAAGAACCATGCAGGAGAATAAAACATTAGGTGATTGGGAGTTGGAAAAAAAATGTTTTACTCGTGATTTGCTAGCAACTTGTTTATTCTTCTTGATTTTGTTGATCACTTCGATAATCCGAAGAAAGTTGTCGACCATCTGACTTTCCTTTTCGGCGGTCAACGAAGTGCGTCCGTAATATTTCTCCGTATCGTCTATTTGTTTTTTAGGCGCTTGCGTGTAGTACGGGATTAAACACACGCGGAACCTCCAATACTTCAAAGACTTTTAAAAAACAAAAATTAGTTTATAAAAATTAAAAAAATTCGAAATAAAATACTTCGATCAAATTAAAATGTCCTCCTTGTCCCCTCCAACAAACATAATGATCCAAATGGTTCCAATTATAAGTTTCTAATTTTTCGGACATGAAATTAACCCAGGAAACTTCGTAATTATCCATGTCCGGGGCTTGGAATCTGTACTGATAATGAATATTCAAAGTTGGATATGGATGCCTGAATAATAAAACAAAAAAAAACGAAATTTAACCCATTTAAAACCGGACAATTCAATCAATTCAATCAACCTCGGTCTGTAGCAAGTGACCTTAATTGTAGAACCACTTAAGGACACTTTATGGAAAATTCTGCCAATACTTAAAAAATATTCCTTGTTCGATTCGATTTCAGTCTGATTCAACGAACGAGCAACGAAGGACACTTGAGGACTGCTTGAAACTTGGCACACGGTTAGAGTTTGTTTTTGAAATACTATTTGCTGAAATCCTTGCTGAAGACGTTGCGAAACCAACTCGTCAAACACTTCACGAGTCGCGAGCGGCTGAACGTTTCCGCCGATTTGTTGCGCAATGTCAAGAGTCACCGCTTCAGGTAGCAACGTGTAATCCGTTATGACGTAATCGTTCTGTAAGCTTCTTAAATCCGGAAAATAATCGGTGGTAAGTGGTAAACAAGCTGGGATTGTCAAAGACTTCCAATCAACACCTGAAAGTTAAATTAAATTAATTTTACGTAATTAAAAACAATCGATTTTATTAAAGACCAGTCGTTAAAGCGGGTGTCCATTCTTGTTCACCCGTTGCTCCCCACAGCAGCGTATGATTCCGATCAGTTTGTCCATCGCTGACGTACATCACTCCTGATCTTGTACTGACTCGAGGACGACTCGTAACTACAATTCAATGATTTTTATAATTTATAATTGTTATTGCCGCTTTAAGCTTACTGTCGATCCCAGCTTTAACATCAGGCTCATCTGGAATAATAATAATAATAAAGGTTCAAAACTCACATTTAATTTAATGAAACATTTTTTTAAATACTTTCAGATGTACGTTGATTGACAAACGACCGTTTTCTTTTCACTTCCGTCACTGTCTGCATCCCTTCGTGACCCAGAGATGAAGATAAAAAGCTATTTTGCAACTCATATTCACAGTTACTTGTTCCCTGTGGAATAGCTTGATAATGATGTTGTTGCATAAAAATTCCTTTAGGACCTGAAACAAACATTTAAAAAAACAAAAATTTCAATTCAATCTAAAAAAAATATAATAAACTAAATAAAAAATGTAATTACAACATTTAAAAAAAAAAATATTAAAATCTAAAACCCAGTGCAAGAACTGAAGAAAATGCGTGTGAAAAAACTACGCCAAAAAAACAAATAAAAATAAATAAATAAAAAATAAAAACCACCGGGGAACGGATTACGAAAGCAAGTTATAAATTCCTAGTTGGATTATTATTTCCAGTGCAAACTAAACTAAAAAATAGATAAATTACAGTGGAATGGAATACTGACACACCACGTAACGAACATACCTCCCTTTGCTGGACGTCACCACAACGCAAATGAAATGAATAACAGAACAAGAAACCCCAAGAAAAAAAAAAGACAGATCATTAAAAGACCTCGTGACAATTTAACAATTCTGCAGTTAACTAGCTAAAACTGTAATATAATAAAACTTTTCATAATACAAACATTTATTTTTGCGTTTAAACATATTTTTAATCATCACCTAAAGGAAAAACATGAGTCCAACGACGTCGATTTGATGTCAATTTGATGGTCACGTGCGAAGGGTCGAATGGATTGATAAGGGCGCGGCCAGGACGGAGGAGATAAGCTTTGTACGCTTGCGGGGAGTACGGGGAACCGGCGCTGCCCACGATCGTACGTAAAGGCGGTGATAAATCGTCTTCCCAGTCGTCGACTGCAGTAGTTGCGTGGCGCACTCTGGCCGAAGCTGCAATAGGATTTGATTTAAAGGTGCTAGAAGGGTTAAAGTTTCATTTGTTTTACGTGTTTTGTTTGGATATTGCGAAGCAATTCCAGTCGATGATGAAATTGGTGATTCGGGTAGTTTTATGGGGATGGAAATGGCGGGCGATTGACTGAAATTGTGCGATGAGAGTTCGGCTTGGAATAAGGTTATGTCGGCTTCGGAGAATTTGCGATACGGCGGCATTTGTTTCGTTTGAAATGGTGGATTTTGGTCGGATCGTTTGCGATTCGGTATTCGTTGAAGGCTGTGTGTGTGGCTGCAAAAACGATTCAAATAACGGTTTTGTAATAAATTTATGGATAAAATATCAAGTTTTAGATGTTACTGCGGTCCACTGATATGTGCTGTTGGTAATTTAAACACTTGAGCGTCGTATGTATCGTAATCCACAAACGGGAAGGTCGTGTCTTCGTTTTTATTTTGTTTGGAACGAGCAATTAAACCTAAAATAATAAAACCCATATATAACGATTGGTATTATAAAATGTTTTATTGTACAACCATTCGTTTTAACAGCTTCCTTTTGTGTTTTTGGTTTCATTTGAGGTAATTTAATGCGTGGTACGAAGCTAGAATAATTCACCGATGATTTGCTACTGGAATAAAAACTGAAAACACAATTTTAAATTTATTATTGAATGAACGAGCACGCAATAAAAGAGATTAATAACCTCAAATTGATCCAGTGAGGCATACTGTAATCATCAACTGCATTCATCGTGTTTTTATTATGAAACTGCGTATAAAAATAATAAGAAAAATTAAAATTAAAACTAAAAATCTAATTTTTTTTAAAGGCTTTACTTTGAATAGTGGAACTGCGTGCAACGGTTGCTCGCCTAAACATACTAAATCACTTCCAACACCATTATCAATAATACGTTGTTTTGTAATATTTGTTAATTCTCTGTCGACTTCGAAAACCCCAACACCGGGTGTAATTACAACCGATAATTGCCCGGTGCGATCAAAACTCCGATCCAGATAATGTTTTTCAAAAACTTAAAAAAAAAGTAAAATATTAAAATAAAATAAAACAAATCAATTTGATTGATTTACCATTCAAGGACATGTTTAGAACTTCTAAAAAATTGCCTTGCGCAGCAGTGGAATTGACCGAAGGTGGAATTGAAACTCCGTCTTGTTTATGATAATCCAAAACCGATTTAGGATAATTATTAAAAAGACGCTTTAAATCAAACAAAACTACGGTCCAGTCTTCATATTTCTCGTTCTGAACTGCCACTCTGTAAAAATCCTCGTAAAACCGGCCTCTGTAATCCTGTTGCAAACAATCCCTCATATATGCCGGAAAATCCTCGATGCTCTGCGCTTCGTAAAAGGTGCGAGAAAATAAGACTATCGTTACTTCGTGACTGCTGCCATTTTTCTAAAAATAAAAAACAAAAAAACAATAAATTCATAAATTTTTTATATTATTTGGAATTAAACTAAACAAAATTGAATATTAACCTTCCATTTTTGAAAGAGATCGGTAAGAAATCCATTAACAGCTTTCTCGAAATACAAATCGCCATTCATGTCCATGTCCCACATTTCCGAACTTAATTGTATGAACAGATAAACTTGGCTCGTGGACGAGCGAAACACTATTTTTGTGTCTTCGGTGATCCCGCCGCACGTAACTCTTTCGCCTTGAGCCCACATTTCAAACACTTCGCATCTTGAAGAAAAGAAAATTAATATTTACTTATTTTTACAATTATTTTAATTACCTGCTTCCGCAAAATTCGATTTTCTTGTTCAAATAAGCGCAAGTGTTTTCCTACAAATGGAAACCAAAACTCCGATAAAATCAATAAACATAAAACCAAGTCGTAAACTTACAACGCTCTTTTTCAGCCTCCACATATCACTTCGACCGAGGTACTGATCTTTGAATGTTATTTCAATTGAATCTAAAGCTACATCCTACAAATTAACAAATTTAACCTCTAAAACTTTCCTTCTCAACACACTTCTTTAAACGCACCCGAAGCTGTACAATATTTACATAAACATGAGCAAACGTTCGTAACTGAAATGCAGTAGCTACAGACTGCTTGATACTTATCGTATCTGCAACATTAAAAATTCCAAACATGTCGTATACAAATTAATTGAACAAAAAACATAAAAATCACCTTTACCCTTTTGCTGAAACTCATCTTTCATCGACGTTATCTGCAGCAACAGACGACTTTGCATCCTAAATAAAACAAATTAAATTAAATTACATTAAATTAACTTTTATCCTCGTACTTTTCCTCATCTTCGGGGTGATAAATTTCTAAAATATCTCCAATCCCCGCCGAGGGGAAGTCTTTGGTGTTGATAATCAAGTCCTCCCCTAGGATAGAGAAACGAGAATACAACCAAACGATCGATACACACGCTTAAAATCCTTTTACCACTAAAACTGTGATGATGCACGATCAGTTTGAACTGCTTCATTGTCCCATCAACCGTTCAGTCAGAACCAACATTTCCAATAAACAATTTCTTCTTCCTCTTCATATCTAGAGCGTTTTATCATACAAAAACGTCATTGAATTCGATTAGTAAAGTTGTTTACACTGGCAAGTGATCCCTCGTTGACCCAAATTCCCAATCTTTGTCTCTCAGCTTGTGATTGGTGGAAAAAAATACATTGAAAAGAATACATTGAAAAACGATTGCCCAATGGTATTTTGTTTACTAGTTTGGAACAAACAATTTGTTTACAAAATCATTGCAGCAATTACACGTTTCCTATGAAAGAATAAACGTTAGCGATCGATTTAAACAACCAACGACATTTTTCCACGTTTGGTGTTTATTGAATAAGAAAACATGATTTTTTTGTTGCTATTTGTTTACCTGTTCATCATTTTGCCACGCCTCTCGCCATCGAGAATGTAAATATAGATTTCTTTCATTTGGGCGACACCTGGTGGCAACGGCGAGTAACTACGCACTATAAAACATGAAAAGACCGAATTTAATCACGCTAGACAGGTAAAACCGAGGAAATGAACGTCAACACGATACCTGTCTGAATTCTGTCTATCAAAACATCCGTTTTGAAAGTACTTACATCAAACAACGCATCTTTTCCAACATAGAACTCATTTATGTACCTATACGGATTATGCTACTAGATTTCAAGCATAAATGGTGATCATAATGGCATTGGCATCAATAATAGGCGGGTACATTGTAACGTCTCTCGTCCTATTCAAATACCCAAATTTGCTTCATCGACGAAAAGAAATGAAATTTTATTGCCGACTTATTAGTCATAGAGGCGGTAGGTAGAAAATCTTGCATTAGTCAGTGGTCGTTAGTCATAAATTGAAATTTAATGATCTAGGAGCAGCTGAAAATCTGGAAAACACAATTCACGCATTTGAACAGTAAAATTTTATTATTTTAAGTCTTTTCATGACAAAATATATGCGTTTACTTCATTTTCAGTGCACTTAGATTGAAGTCAGACATGATAGAGACAGACGTGCACCTCACTAAAGATGGTCAAGTTGTGGTTTCGCATGACAATAATTTATTTCGTGTCAGCGGTGTTAATGTAAATATTTCTGATTTAAATTACAACGACCTACCCTTGCTGAAAACCGAAATCCCCATCGACTTTGATTTCGGTAAAAATATCTGCAGAATAAAAATAATTAGACTTTTTTTTTTATTATTGATTTTTATTTTTTTTAAATTAGGAAAATTGAGTACGGGAAAAAGTGATCGAAAAATTCCGCTTTTGAAAGAGGTTTTTGAAAAATTCCCAACCACTCCGATTAACATCGATATAAAGACAAACAACGATCAACTTATAACAAAAGTTGTTATTCGATTTATTACTGATTATTATTATTTTTGATTATTTTAATAAAAATTTCAATTTTTTTTTAGGTTTCTGGTTTAATTCGGCAGTTCAAGCGGGAGAGTATTACGGTGTGGGGAAATGCATCCGACATAATCACAAAAAAATGTTATAAAGAAGTAAAATAATGATTTTGTTTTGTCATTTTAAAAGAAAAACACTCAATTTGGGTATATCTAATTACAGAATCCTCAAATCCCCGTCCTATTTTCATCAAAACGGGTCCTGCACTTGTTATTATTGACTTATTCCGGTCTTTTACCGTTTTTCCCTTTACACGAATCGTGTTTAGAGGTTTTCATGCCGAGTATAATTCGCAAGTATGCGAAAAGTGTTTATAATCAGCACAATTATTATAAATTCATCATTTGGCTGTTGGATAAGTAAGATGGGTGAAGTTCGATGTAATTTTTACTTTTAAATCGTCTTTTTTTTAGATTGTTAATGAGAAAAGCGCTGTTTGAGCATTTACAAACGCGTGGAATTCAAGTACGAGTTTTATTTTTGGTGTTTTTAATTGTATTTCTATAAGGATTTTTAAATTGCAGACGTATCTCTGGGTGTTGAATGAAGAAGAGGAATTCGAAAGGGCATTCCAATTAAAGGCTACGGGTGTAATGACTGATTATCCCACACGTCTGCGTGATTATTTGGATAAAAATCCACAGTTGTATTCGCGAAACCGCGTGGAAAATGTGGGATGAAAAATGTGATATTATGAGATATTTTAATTTGTATATAATTTCTATTTTTAAATATATATTTATGTTTTACCCCAAAAGTTTGGTATTTATTTTTCGGTTTCTTTTTTTTGGTTTATATTTTAAATTTTGCTGGGAAGTGAATTTAAACAGTTTTTGGAAGTTGTTATAATGTATGTGCCTCGAGATCATTTCTATTGCAATTTATGCTTACCCGTTACTGTTATTCGTGCAATAAATAAAATAAACACGTTTTTCGATATCTCTCGTCGTTTTTACTTCTCCAAACTAATTAAAACCTAAAAAAAAAATAAAGGAATTAATTTAATTTTTTATTTTGACCTTAAACTTTAAAAAATATACCTATCTACATCGTATCTTCTAATCAAAGATCAATAGAATTTCATCAACAGTTCGTGACATCTTTGAAAATGGCGAGCCATTCCCGCGTAATAATCAGAAACGTGCACTTGTATTAGTCCGCTTATGTTTAAGCCAATCAGGAGAAAGTGCAAAATGTAGATCCGAAGTTGCCGCCATTCACTATAACAGGTAGATACAAAACAACACAAATATTTGTTTGTAGATTTGAGTAACTAATCGTCGCTATCGGGCTTCGTTTTAGCTCTTATTAGTATGGATTTCTTGGAGTTTGCCGATGCTTCGCAGGAAGTGCGTGGCTCAATGGTAATACAGAAAATAAACATTAAAACCGCTTGAAACCATGTGTTTTTGTATATAGAAAATTCATCAATTTCCTTTTTTTCTTAGCATCATGGTCGTCTGAAATTAACAAATCAAGCAATAATCTTCAAAAACAGTAAAACTGGAAAAGTGGATCAAATTCAATCATCCGACATCGAAGGAATTAATTGGCAACGATTAGCGAAAGGTCACGGATTGAGGGTTTTGACGAAAACTGAACTTTTATATAGATTTGGGGGTCTCAAAGAAACGGTAAAAAATTCCCCCATTTGTTAAAATCTTTTCATTTTGATTGAATTTTCCGAGCTTTTTACAGGAGCTGGAGAAGTTATCGAAATTTTTCGAGCACAATTATGAGCTTCAATTACGTGAAAAGGATTTTTCGGTCAAAGGATGGAATTGGGGAACGGCGAAATTCCACGGTGATTGAGTTTAATGTTAAAAACACACAAATAAATATTAATTTATAGAGTTTTTTCCGTCTAGGTTCGGTTCTATCGTTCGACGTAGGCAGGGAAACCGCATTTGAAATTCCTCTGATGAATGTATCTCATTGTACAACGGCGAAAAATGAAGTGACATTAGAATTTCATCAAAATGATGAGGCAGCAGTTCAACTTATGGAATTGCGCTTTCATATTCCAACTGACGCTGCTGAAACTGATGCTATTCAAGTAAATATACAAATAACATTAATGTACACATCGTTGTTTTAATTGGCGATTTTTGTTTAGACATTTCATGATAACGTCATGTCTAAAGCCAGTATTATTCAAGCTACTGGCGACGCGATTTCAACCTTCAAAGAAGTTCAATGCTTAACACCTCGGTACGTCCCACGTACAAACACATCGATTTTGCTCGCATATTTTAATGATATTTTCGATTTTTTTTCTAGTGGTCGATACGATATTAAAATTTTCCCTTCGTTTATTCAACTTCATGGTAAAACATTCGATTACAAAATCCCCCTTACAACCGTTCTGAGGTTGTTTTTACTTCCGCATAAAGATCAGCGCCAAATGTTTTTTGTTGTAAGTACATTTTTAACAAATTTTTTTTTTATATAACGATTTTTAATTTTGTTTTTAAGGTGAGTTTGGATCCGCCAATTAAACAAGGACAAACACGTTATCATTTTTTGATCTTTTTATTCAGTAATGAGGAAGAAACAACGCTAACCCTCGGCTTATCGGAGTAAATACGCCACGAAAATGTGAAAAACTTAAATTAAAAGCGAGTGTTTATTTTCTAGGAAAGATCTTCGAAATAAATTCGAGGGAAAGTTGAAAAAAGAAATGTCCGGGCCGACATACGAAGTTGTTAGTCGCATTATGAAAGCACTGGTGCAGAGAAAAATCACAGTACCAGGTGGATTCATAGGGTAAACATCGAAAAAACTATTTAAACGACAAATAAGTTATTATTTTTATTATATTCGTAGCAATTCGCACACCCCGGCTGTTAGTTGCTCGTACAAAGCCGCAGCAGGTTTACTCTATCCCCTGGAAAGAGGTTTCATCTACGTTCACAAACCCCCGATTCACATTCGGTTCGAGGAAGTGGCCAGCGTCAATTTTGCCCGTAGTGGAGGAAGCACCAGATCATTCGACTTCGAAGTTGAAATAAAGAGTGGCGTCGTGCACACATTCAGTAGCATAGAAAAGTAGGTTTATTCGATGGAGAATTGGCGTGCGAACGCTGCTAATGTGCGTTTGTCGCAGGGAGGAATATGGAAAACTGTTTGACTTCATCACAGGCAAAAAGTTAAGAGTGAAAAACCGTGGCCAGTTGGTAAATGTAAATAATCTTAAGATGTTTTGTACATTGAGAATTATCTGCTTTTTAATTAAAGGATCAACCTAACTATAACGAAGAGGATCTTGTGGATTCGGACATGGAGAACGAACCGGATCTGTATTTGGCGAGAGTTAAAGCCGAAGCTCAAGAAAGACATATCGGTGGCGACGATTCCGACGACGAATCGGACGTGTCGTTCAATCCGGGGGATAACAGCGGCAGCGAAGTTGCCGAAGAGTGAGATTTTTTTGTTTTCCGTTTAGATTTGGTTGATTAAATTGTTTGATTTGTTTGTAGGTACGACAGTAATCACAGTTCGAGTAGCGAGGAGGGAAGCGACGAAGACGGAAAGCCTCCGGAGAAGAAAAAACCGAAGAAGAAAGCGAGGGAGAGGAAACCGAGGGAACCCAAGGAACCTGGAACCCGAAAACCTCGAAAGAAGAAGGAGAAAGACAGCAACAGACCCAAGAGACCGCAAACTGCGTTCTTTTTGTGGCTTAACGAGAACCGTGAGAGGATTAAAAAGGAAAATTCTGGAATTACTGTAACGGAAATCACGAAAAAGGCTGGCGAAGAGTGGAAAGAAGTCAAGGATAAGACTGTACGGAAACGGAAACGGGCATTTTTGAATTGAATTTGATTTGATTTGTTAATTTTTTTCATTTGGTTTAGAAATGGGAGAAATTAAGCGAAGAAGGGAAGAAGAAGTACGAAGTAGCGATGGCGGAATACAAAGAAAACTTGAAAAAGGCCGAAGAATCGGGCGAGAAAACGCCCGTGAAAGTCGAAAAACCGACCAAGGCGAAAGGCAAAAAGGCAGCCAAAGCAGCGCCCCAAAAATCGCCCACGAAATCGCCGAAAAGTAAAGAATACATCAGCAGTTCGGACGGATCGTCGTCCGAAAAAGAAGAAAAATCAAATTCCCCGAAAAAAGACGAAGTGGAGGAGGAAGAGGACGACGAACCGGAGGAAATGGTAGAAAACTCAAATTGAATTAATCCCATTTTTACAAACTTATTTATTCGATTCTAGGAAGAATCTAGTCCCGCAAACTCGGACTAGAAATCAACTCCACCCATCAAAAAAAAAAAATAAATCGTTTTATTACGAATTAATATTGAAATGTATGCATAAATCGTTTGATTACGTTTATTGTACTACTTTATTCGAAATAAAAATAGAAACGTTTCCTTTAACTCAATTTTCGCTTCGGAAAAAATCCGCCGCACTTTTCCTTTTCACAATTGTCGGTATTTGTAATAAATTATCAGTCAGCGACGTCCCGGCTTCAGAAACCTTTTTCAACGCCTTAATAACAGCGCGTGGCGACACCAACTGCCCCGACAACGGCGTCGGCGTGCAGCTCGGCGTCGAAGCGACCGACCCAGTCGTGGGTCTCGACGGCGTGTAACTCGCCATCAACGCCTTATCGGTCCCCATTCGGATCCTCAACCGCGAACTCGCCAGTCGTTGCGCGGCGGGGGACATCGACTCGAGTCGTTTGGGGGTCACCAAATTATCGTGCATTCGTTTCAGCGCGTCCTTCTTCGTCAACTTGTGTTTCTGTCTCGCTTTGTCCGCCAATTCGTGCGCCAACTTATCCCGCGCCGGCATGTCGGCGATGTGGAACGACGGCCCCGGCGTGCGCGTCGCGGGCGTGTTTCCGCTGTCCAATAGGAACGGCGTGCCTTCGATCTCGCCCCACGTCATCAGTGGCGACGCGTCAACTCCCGGCGCCGGGGACGGGGTCACGACGAAGCCGTATCCGTTCACTTTCGGCGAGTCGGACGGCAGAAGTTCCTTTCCGTCGATCCCGATCTTGCCTTCCTTCATTCGCGCTTGGATCTGCGCGGCTTCCGAAATCGCTTGGCGGTTCGCGTGCTCGTTGAAGGGTGATTTTTCGAAACACGTGTTCACGTGCACGATTTCACGTTGCTTGCTGCGCAGGTCGGATTTCTCTTGATCGGATAACTCCATGCCACCGGGGACGTACATGAGCGAGTTTTGGTTCTTGTAGTCCCACATGTCGAGCTCGCCCGGCCGATTGTACTCCAACGCTTGTTTCTCGATCGTCGGCAACGCCAGGATTTCGTTCTTGTCGCGGTTGAAGCTTTCTTCGCGGTCGTACAGCCACGTGTATTTCTCGCGATGTTCCATTTTCGCGTCTTCCATGATGGTGGAGAATGAGGCATTGTCTTCGCTCGTGTGGCGCGCTAGGTAAGTGTCCAGTGACACTTGTTTCGATTTTTCCTTGTTTTCGGATGAATCTGGATTTTCGTTCGTGTTGTATTCGTCGATATTGTCACCGGATGTTCTGTGCACGGGGGTTTCAAATGTCGAAGGTGAATTCACTGAAAATAAATTATTTAGTTTTTCAATTTTTAACGAAATTGATTTTAATTTATTTCGTACAAAGTGATGTGCCTGGTCTTGACCCGGTTCGAGTTCCGTATTTCGAACGTATTTCACGTAGTTTGTTGACATCGTTTTCCTCTAACGCTTTTATGTATTCGGTTTGGGCTCGTAGTTTTGGTAAATCGGGGAAGAAACTACGTTCGATGATGTTTTCGAGGTCCTGGGAATGAGTTTTGTATATTATAATGACATTTTTGTTTCCCCAATGTTTTATTTATTTACTTACTTGTGTGTACGAATCTTCGTCGAGGATTTTTAACTTTTTACGAGGCGCGGGTGTCGATGGTTTCTTGAAAACATTGTCGTCAACAACACTTAATGTCTGATTATATGTTGAAATGGTTTTTATATCCATTTTATTCAACCTAAACCCGAGAAACTCAGGCTTAAGTACCTTACAAGCACCGGAACGGCCAACACTACCAAGTTACGTCATAACAACGACATTTGCTATGACGTTGTGCACTACTGCAAAACTTTCGTGTTTCACCACCCGATGGCGGTAATAAATTTGATAAATATTATAAAATAAATAAATTCTGCAGCCTAGTAAGCAAATAAAATCAGAAAAATAGTCAGATTTTTGTCTCTTAAACTAAATAAAAAATTTCTTGTCACTTCGTATATGAATTGTTAAAAAAATTAACTAAAATAACACATTTTAAATGTCAATCAAGTCATTTATTAAATACGAATCTTCGATTTTATATTTACTAAATTACACACCAAACATTTCAACATAATCCTACTTCTTCTTCTTCTTCTCCTCCTCTTTCAAAGCATTTTCCAACAACGCAGACTGAATCCCAGCTTTTTTCAATTCGTCTATGAGTTCGCCATTTTGGTGCATCTGTAGTAAAATGTCGCACCCTCCAACAAATTCCCCATTAATAAACACTTGGGGGACTGTGGGCCAGTTCGTATAATCCTTAATTCCTAAAAAAAAAAAATGCAAAATGCAAAATTTAAAATTTTTTACAAACAATTATTTTTTTTTTAAATTTCAATCATTTCAATACAAATTGAACCTTGTCTTAAATTCTCATCACTCAACACATCGTGACTTTGGTATTTAACTCCGTGCATCCTCAAAATTTGGACAATCGCATTGCTAAAACCGCATTTTGGTTCATCAGGCACTCCTTTCATGAAGATTACAACTTTATCTTGCTTCACCAACCCATCTATGTGTTCTTTGCTTCCGATTTTAGCCAAATATCTCGTCTGGTTAATTAAAATTCGCGACGAGAAATTTGCTAGCCTATTTAAACTCGCATTCATCGCCATACACCTAGATAGGCCAATACAAATGGATTGTATGTTCAACCGCTAGAGTTCGCGAAGCAGATCAAATGACATCATAAAACGTAACGGGTTAGATGTTAAATGCGATATATTCTGAGGAGATATTCTAAGTGGTGTACCGGGATTAGTTTGGATCAAGTCCAGTAGAGCATAACGAAGTAAACAATCCGCACATTTCTCACACACTATAGTATAGCGCATCGATCAGTTTTTCGTATTCTTGCGTTGATATGAGATATTTTGCTGTTTTTTTTCTCGTTGAATTGTTTTTATTTACTCATGTGCAATCGAAAACGTCAAAAAATACAAATGGTAAATTTGCATTCATTTGATATTACGTTTTAAATGTTGTTTAGCCAATATTTTTCGTCTGCTATTTTTCAGTCGTGTTTGTAGTCATCAGTCAAGCAAATTCTTTCCACGAATTACACGTAAATGGGATTAAAAATTCACTCATCACGCAAGCGGCGGAACTTAATCTAGTAAATATTTCACTTAAAACTAAAAATAAAATAAAATAATAATAAACTGACAAATTGTAATGTGATAAATTTATAATTGGAAAGAAAAACGTCACGGTTTATTTAACTCATGAAGAATGGTCTCATTTACCAGGATCGTGGACGATTTTTCCTATTTTGAACAAGTAAATTGCGT
>JAQIXU010000303.1:0-41760 GCA_034701245.1 Strigamia transsilvanica | reverse complement strand
GAAATTCACAGCAATTTACAGACGCACGTTTACACTTACATAACAAACAGCTCCTGTCCCATTCAGATTTAGAACTTTCGTGAAATTCTGAATCCAAATTACAAAATTCAGAAAAATCACAACAATTACTAAGTTCACCTAATAAATTTGCTCGCCATCTGCTATGTCAAAAGTGGCGTAGCATTTCCCGAGTTAAGATTCTGCAATTATGCAAATCATTTTACCTAAAGATGACTATCTCGGATTTAATCATGTGTTAAAAATTTAAGTCAGCTAAATAGATGTACAGAATAACAGCCTTTCCCCATAAGTGATTCTTCTTCTAGCGGTTTGCTAATTATAAAAAGAACTGTTCCTGTCGCCACAGTACTCTATTTTCAGACAAGGTCTCTCAAAACAAGTTAAAGGACACTTTTAAATTGCAATATTTTCTGGCTACCTCTTTAATCATCATTGCATAATTCCTAGTGCGATGCTACAACTTTATCATCATAAATCAATCTCGCATCAAATTATTACTAGACGGTATTAAATTTGCAAAACACTTGCACTAATAGCACCATAATGCACGGAACAATATTCATTTCGGGTAAAACAAAATAATTTATAAATAACGAAACAAAAATTCGACATTTTAAATTATGAAACAAACGCTACGTCACAGTGAATTTTAAATGCACATTCAATTCCCCTCAAACTAACAAGATTTCTTGGGAGAGAAAAGAAAAATCTGCATTAATTTATTTATTTTTTATGACTTCAATCAACAATACGAATCCAAAACTGCTTCAACTTATTAACCTTCAAACTGTCTCTCTATTTAAATCTTTAAATAATACTGTTGGATGTAAGCCAGTTACATGGCTTTGCTCTTTCGCATCATCCATCAACGTCTCTTCTAACATGAAAAATCATTTGTACATAAAGAATTAACACATCAATTTCCAAAATACACGATACACAAGTCGAAAAAGTTGATTATTGTTATCAAATAGAAATATAGCAAACAATTTTTAACAACAAAATTAATAATAATTAATAAAGCAATACCTTCCTCCAAAATGTGATTGCAGAAACATGTTGCTCAATAACAAGTCACTTTATAAACTCGTGAGGAATCAAATGTTTGCACAAAGAACAACAAGAGCTAACAGGGGAGCCAATAGCAGAAGCAGAGGGGAGAAGAGAGTGAAAAATAAACTTGAGCAAACCCAGGAAAGAAAGTGCTTAGCCAAGCAACAAAATACAACATCTCTGGTGTGTGCAGGCCACATCCACTTCTAGGCATCACTGTTGTGTTTAACTGCTGGAATTTCTTTTTTTTCTTTTTTTTTTAAGCCAAAAAGTAATGAATTTTTGAGAAAAAATATTAGGAATCGTGCTATTATTAGAAGAGTAATCCGCATTGAGCCAATTAGTTTCAATAAATAATTTTTTTTTTAAAGTTATAAAACAGCTGATAGGTCAATAAGCTGATTTTTTTTCCCACTTTTCTTTTGGTTTCAAGGTTTAAGGTTTTTTGTATTGTTTCTCATTTTTTTTATGCACATTTTTATTTGTGATAGATTGTAAAAATAAGACTTACCTTTACATTAAGTTGAAGACAAGTTCCTCGTTTGAACACAAGATGGCGACAATCAGCACACAAAAGCATAAGCAAACAAAACCTTTAAAAAATGAAAATAACTAGTTGGTTGTCTTTCACTTGGTGATTTTCAATTAAATTTACTATAAAAACTTAAAGTAGTTTCCCTTTTAGGTATATATGCTGATAATATAAATGTATAAAAGTAAATAAATAAATATACACCCGTGACATTTCAAATTGTTTAGAAATGAAATGTGTACATAATTACATCACGACCTAAAAATGTTCTCCGATAATAGACGTATTTGCTTTCAAACTGTGTAAGTATTTAAATAACAAAAAAATAAAAAAAAATAAAATTCTTTTTTTCCTGGTTAAGGTTTTATCAAATGCCAAAAGCGAAACTTGTGGTTTTAGTATAAAAAAAAAAAACATCTGAATTCTAAAAATAATACATTCATTAAAAAATATAGAAATGTTAATGAAATTTAGTCATAGTTGGATTTCTTACATTTTTTTTAGATTCATAAATTGACACTAGGTGCATCTTACAAGTTAGTCTTATGTTAATGCAAAAATATGCATATCAGTGATCAAACTATGCAGAAACCGAATAATTTACCATTTATAAATTAAAAATTGACTGCTGCACCCTTTTAATTTCAAAATTCTAAATCTGATTCAATTCTGACAAGCATTCAAAAAAAATTATTATCATCATCATTTATCATTACAAAAACCTGGAACTAAGAGCCGGATCAAATGGCAATACAATTTTTTCCCCTTTTTTCTGCAAGCAGGAAAATACAAACACACTACACTTTGAAGTTGAAGTAGCATTTCAAATCTCCAACTACAGATTTATTTTTTAATGCCACATAATTGCATTATCTTATCTGAAATTTCAACCTAAATATTTTTTTTTATCTAATAAAACGACTGTTTTTGATTTATTTCCCACCCTAACCTCCAATTACAAATGCTAACTTACCTTCTCACAGGTTCACATTATCAGATTTATTTCTAAGACTAAACCAACTTGAAAATCATTACACCATTTTGTGTATACAAATCATCCCAAAAGACCTTAAAGTCCATTAATTTACGCATTCATACATATGTAATTTTCGATTGCTTAGAATAAACTGCCTCTTCAATGTCCACATGACTTCCTGGAAATAGTTTCATAGTGCAAAAGTATAAAAGGGTCAGGTGTAGCGAGGTCATGTCTCACAGCTAGATCAAGGTCAACGATATTCATTTTTTTTTTTCTCAAAAAAATGAATTAAAATAAAACTTGATGTACTCAAAAATGTTTTTTTCTTTCTTTCAGTTTTATGAATATAAAAGGAAAATAAAATCACAATCTAACACTCCGGTATAAAATTACGTTATTGTAAAAACCAAACAGCTACATTTTTTTATTTATTATTATTTTGTCCGTTCTTTTTTTTCACATAGATTTTGTTGCAGTTTTCCGTTTCAACCGACGTTCAAAATAAAATTTTCTAAAAAAAAATTTCTATTTTATTCTGAATTTTAAAAAAATAAAAATTAAAAAAAAAAAAAAAAAACTTTGGGGGTTTGGAAAAATTTTCAACACGAAAACATAAGGGATTAATATTTAACAAAGGTAAAATGACAATCGAACAAGCAAATTAATAACATGGAATATATTTTTTTTAAATAAATAATAATAAGCCAGACTACAAACATGTGGACACAACAGGTAGTTTTTCCTAAGCAAATGACATGTCAACTCACAGTATGCGGGGATTAGAGGAAAAATTAGTAAGACCCACAACTAAAAAGCAACCAAATATAATGGAATAAAGCAGGTTTGTGTATATTTATCAAGTTACGATACGCAAGAGTAGCGGGCAAGCGGTATTACTTACTAAAGTCTGCGGAATACGAACGAGGGACACACACACGAGGACGACAGCAAACAAAATGGCCTTTGACGTCATTTCGACTCTCATACAAAAAATACTCAACGCTCGTGAAGTGGCGGGTTTTTTTTTTTTGTTTTTCAGATTGTAATTATTCATTTTAAGGTAAATAATTTTTCTTGATAAAAATTAAAATAAATCTTAGTATTTTGTGTTGGTTTTTGTGTTGTAGTTTTATTTAAACTCTTGTTTCTGAATGCGTGCGCTGAGTTTAGGAACGGCAAATGTCGATCGTGGCGCTTTGCGGAATAAAAGCGAGATAAATCGTTGGTGAAAGTGTTCTTTTTATCATAAAAGTACATCTACGTTGTTATCAAACAAGTTAATCATTTCAAGAAACCAATCTGAGGAAACATACTTTTAAAATAAATAAGTTAAAACGCAATGCAGTATGAAAAATATCTGATATCCGGGCGTTAGCAGACGATAACTCATATTTCTACATCGTTTATGCAAATTCCCGGGAAAATGTTTTTCAACCCACAATTTAAAAAATAGTTAATGGATAGTGCTAGTAACTTCATGAGATATTTTTTTATAGTTTTAAAAATAGCTCTACAAGTCCTGAAACTCATGAAACAATTTAATATCTATATAAAAATTCACCAGATGGTGCCACTTATTGGAGATTTGACAAGCCACTATTTTAGAGCCTAGAACAAATAGAATAATGTTTTGACAGATCAGAAGACATCATTTTACTTTTTTTTCAAGACGTTTTAAAAAAAAAAAAAAAAAAAAAAAAAAAAAAAAAAAAAAAAAAAAAAAAAAACAATTTAAAGTGAATAAAATTTATTTCCAATAAATTGATACAAATTGGGTGTCCATTGAATGGCAGCTTTACAAACTTCTATTTTTAGTTTAGAAGTTAGAACTTCATATCCTGCAAACATTTTCCAAATTTATTTTCTGTTGCTGTTTCTGCAGACAAGCCAAGCCTTACTAATTAATTGAGTAATAAATAACAAAAAATAATTTAAACAAAAGATTACAGCTCTAAATAGTGTTGACATACAATTATGACTATTAAATCAAATCGCTGCCTTAATTATTTTCAAAATATGTTCAAGTACTGTAAATGAACTGGTAGAACACCCCAAAACTATTGACAGAAGCTAGATTTCCCCGGGGTACTAACAAGAGACCTGCACAGTAATAAACACCCACGTACTACTTAAAAAATGCATTTTTCTACTAAAAAAAAGGACATTTTTCTCACCCTCCAGCACACCCCTTTAACTCGTTTAACTTTTGTTGAATGTTGAAGGTTGAATAAAGACAGGTTTGGCATTTACATTCAACCTAAACGGATGTGTAATCATTCTCACAATATGGATTGATCAGATCAAAGCTTAAGTTTTGGTGAGAACAGAATTTTTTAAACGAAAATTGTCTTAGCAGGAATCTTTTCGACAATAGTTAGCAAAATAATCCGCCATACTGCGCAACACAGTATTCTGACGTAGATGCAGTTCTTTATCTGTGATTCCGTAAATTCCAATTGTCACATTTATTTTATTTTTCCGCTGTACAGCCCATACCTCGCTATACAGCCCCCCTTTATACGGCTCCCCTTTATACGGCTTTTCGCCATAACGGCCTTATGTCATTATGGCTAAATTTCGATTTACGACCTAACATTTTCGATATATGGCCAAAAAGTAGGGAAATTCCCTAACGAATCAGGGAAACGGCCCCCCTGATTCTTAAACAGCATTTCGCTTTGCAGCCGACTTTCCAGGAATATATCCCGGCCGTATAGCGAGGTATGGGTGAATTTGGCAAATTTCTGTGATTCAAGACAATAGCGAAAGAAGATACGCTAAATGCGGTGGCAAAATAATACGTTGATTGCTTGTGAGTAAACGTCACCTCAAATGAAATGAATCCCATCGAATTAAGAATTATGTCTTCCGGATGTTGTGGATTTACATTTATTCCTATTTCCTACTCCAGTTATAATTCTGAAAAATAAAATAAAATTAATTGCTGAATTTAGAGACAAGTTCAAAGTAAAGTTATGTAGTGTAGCATGAATCCGTGTAATTGGGTCATAGTCAGCTATAATTCGATTAGATAGAAAACCCTTTTTTTTAAATTCGACTGGTATAAGTGGCCCAAAATCACCATCAAAAAGGCCTCAGATCACAGACCTCCGATGCATTTTTGCAGCTGTGGGAAAAACATGTCAGCGGTTTACACCGTTTCCAGTACAGTTATACACAAGCGCTAAGCATTGTGGTTTTAAATTCACCCGTATCACAAGTAACATGGAAATAGTCACATCAGTAAATTAGTTGTTGCTCTCACTGGAAAATGGCATCGTGTTATTTACCATCTGATTCCTGGATGAAAATTTTGTCATTTTTAGATTATAAGGATTTGATAAGGTAAGCACGATTTATAATATTTGTTTGTGGCAAAACAAATGCAAATTGTTTATTTATTGCACTTATTTAGTTGCAGCCAAGTTAACAATCAACTATACGAAATAGCCAATCATAGCTCAAACTGGAGACGACTTTGCAAAAAATATTGGCTGATCACTATGTAAATATACGGTAATCCTGTACCCAAAATTAAAAAATAAAATGAAATAAACGAACATTCAGTGTAAGAAGTTTCAATTCAGCACTTCTATGATTGCTTTCTTTGTAAATTCTAAATCACAATTGCAAGGTGCTGACTGCTCAGTTTGCATTGTCACCTTGAAAATGGAGATTATAATTTCTTTGTTCAGTTATTTATTTATTCATTTATTTATTTATTTGTTTATTTATTTATCTATTTATTTATTTTTTTTAAGATGTCCAGAAAATAACACGTGGAAAGAAATATTTTGCGAATATTACAATCAATATGGAAGATACATTAATTGCTATTCCAAAATCAGAACAGCTTGGGAACAAATCATGCAGTTTCTGGAAACGCATTGCTCGGAAATATATTATTCCGTTAAAGGTTTGCCTATTTCGTTTACCACTCGTTTAACTCGTTAAATTTGTTTATCTGCTTTTTTTTTCTTTTCTAGAAGGGACCAGCGAAGAAGATCTGAATAAAATGGAAGAAGAAATAGGTTGCAAATTGCCCGATGACCTTAGATGTGCTTATCGCATTCATAATGGACAAAAACTTTCAGTACCTGGGTAATAACAAAAAAAAAATCAAATTTGGAATATTACCGTAAATGCTCTCATTGAATGTGGTATCCTTTAAAACGACTAGATTCAATATCGAAATTGAACAAAATGACTAAAATTGATCAAGAGCACTAAAATAAACGATGAAATTGACCAAACCGATTGAATTCAATATCTGAATTGAGGGGGGGAATCTAGATTTTGTCAACGTTCTATCGGAGCATTTACATTATGTGAAACAAAATAATTTCTTTATAGTTTATTCGGAAGTATGACTACACTCAATCATTACCGTTCGGATAATTTTATGCACATCGATTCGAGTATCGATGGTTTTGATGTGAGGCGTTAAGATTGTCAAACCAAATTTAAATCTAAATTCCTTTAATATTTTTAATTGTAGCCTAAGCGTCGCATGCTTCCTATAACGATCTGTATAAATACCAGCGAGAGCACATACATTGCCTTAGAAGAACTCGGTAGTATCAAGAAATACCAACTTTTCTATGTACATGAAGCTGTAAATGTGTTTTTAGTAGGTAGTGAAAATAGCGTTATTATTATTATTGCAATAATCAATGTGTATCGTATTGACATTTATTTATACTTTTAATTTAGCCAGAAGTTTTATAGAATGGTTTACAGATTTTGCATTTAAATTGTCCAATAACAGATATCCAATTATTGACAAACAACCTTTTAGGTGCAAATTTCAATCTCATTTTTAAAAAAAAAGAAATGTTTCTTATTGCTGCTATTTATTATTTTAAGATTTGAATACGACGCTGAGTGTGTTTGCACTACAAACTCTATTCAGGTGTCAGTGGCAACGTGTTTTATGCCTGAACTGAGCCATATACCTTTGTCAATTTTTTGTCACGCGTACAGGATAACGTAAGCGTAACAAACCAGATTCACATAATTACAATCTAAAATTATTTATTTTCTGTTTTAGTATGTCAATGCATCCAAAAGCTCCAGAATCTGATTCGTGTCAGTTAGAGACGAGACATTGGAGAACGGTTGACGAAGATGGCAAAGTGGAATTAGTTAATGGACCTGGGGTAGTAGGTTCGTATTCAATTTCACAATTTATTTGTATTTTTTTCTAAGAGAATTTAACTGTTTTTTGTTCTATTTTGGAAAAGGTGAATTTCCAATCATGAGGCCCGGTGAAAGTTATTCATGGATCAGTTGCACTAATTTTTCTACCACACACGGCAGCATGTTCGGGCATTTTCGAATGCGGAAATTAAAAACGGGTGAGACGTTTATCCCGAGTTACATTCGTGCAACATTCTAAACTTTTGTTTTCTTTCAGGTGAAATCGTAGACGTTCAGTGCCCCCCTTTTCACATGCATTGTCTACCTTATTTAACTTTGGATTTAGACAAAAATGAAACTTAGAAACTGCCCATTTTTTTATATTAATTTATTAACGAGAAATTCAAATAACAAATAAAATTTTGTGTATTTGTTTCTTCATTGTTTGTTTAAAATATGCAAACAATTGTATACTAAAATACATGGCAACTATATTCTTTCAACCGGTATTGTTTATCGCATTATAAATGGAACCTCTGCCTATATCTAAATCTAAACCCCAAGTAATGTATAAATTGGTTTAATTAAAATTTAAAACACTGTGAAAGAAAGTATCCCAACACATTACATTAGTTGTTAAATTTGAGTCAAGAAGAGATGTTGGACGATCTTCCTCCACCACCTTGTGTTCTGACTCTAACGTGTCAACGGCTGCAACCTCGACCAGTAAAGCATAGCCAAGATGCAAACGATACACACCTAGCATCGGAGTATAAAAAGGGAGAATTTTTAGGAAAAGGATCTTTCGGTACAGTTGTCAAATATGAGGAAATTAATTCGACTAAACTTTGGGCGATTAAAACTGTTTGCAAGGATCAGGTAAGGATTAAATGAGCACTTCTCAAAGTGATGATCCGCCATTTTACCGTTGAAATAAGTTTGTTACTTTGGCGTCATTGGGACAAAAAATCACGGTCCGTTACATTAAATAGTTTGAGAAGTGCTGGGATTAGATGATTTACGTACAACGTTTTGGTAACCGAATGAAATAATATCCTCAGGCCGGTAAACATTCAGTGAAGTTATTAGAAAGGGAAATAACCATTTTAAAAATGGTTCAACATCCGCACATAATTTATTTACACGAAGTGTTCGAAACTCCAGAGGTATTTTAATAATTTAGATCTAGTCGAGTCGTATGTTTGATATACTGTATGTGAAATTATTCTTTGTTTGTTTATTAGAAAGTTTGCCTCGTTTTGGAATTGTGCACGCAAGCTTTAAGAGATGTCCTGAGATTCGAAGGAACGTTTTCAGAAATGGACACGAGAACAGTGATTCAACGATTGCTCAGTGCTGTTTCTTATTTGCACAAAAATGGTTCGTTATTTTTATTGGGTTCATTTCAAAAACAAACAAAAATTAGTATTGATTACTGAAAATTGAAAAGAAAAATGTGCGAAGAGATAAGGTAATGTTGAGACTACTAAGTGCCCGCATAATCTTGTTTTTCTAAAATATAAAAAAATGTAAAAAATCTTGTCAGAGGGGAAAAATTTCAATGAGAGATAGTGAATTGCTGGTTTCAAATTCTCAAGGTCCAAGTGAAGAGGTCACAATTCAGATTCCATAACACCTAATTCTCATGGTAGATTAAAGAGTAAACCATTTATTTCCCTCGTACTCAAGCGTGGTAGATTGCAATTGATACTATGAATTGAAAATCAATTCCGATTTGCTATCACTAAATCATTACACAATAAGGCCGTTTGAATCCACCACGTTTTATTATTAAAATATATTATTATTAATATATTATATTACACATATTATCCTTAATTGGCTAAAATTAGAGGTAATTTGAATAATAACAGGATATTACCTATTTTAGAGGCTAATTTCTATTATGGCTGTAAAATCTATTCATTTTAGCAGAAAAAGAAAACAGGACTATTTTTTCATGGTTAAATGTGTGGAGAATATTTTTTTAAATGTTGAATCAAGAAGGAATTTGGTGAAGAGTAATGGTTTTTATTGGTTTGGGGCTTGTCGTCCTCTCGAAGCAGGTTCTAGTAAAATTGTGGCCTCAAGTTGCATTGGGAAAGGTTGCCTCCTGTTTCCATGGCAACCTTCCAATCAACGAGTCACTTGGCAACGTGCCAGTTGCATCAGTCACATTTATGTTGGCAAAGAAAATTCACTATTGCATCAACTTTCTCTGTTTTGTGATTTATTTTTGCAAAAGCGAAACAATATGAAATTTACGTTGCCACCACATAATGCTGCATTGGATGAGTTTACTTTGTGGTTTTGGGTGCGGCAGGAATTTTGTTTGCGGAAAAAAAAAGAGGAAAAAAAATAGGTGCGGAGCCATCTGGCGGATGTGATTCCCACAGTTTATTTTTAATTTTATTATTTTTTAAACAAATAAATGAATGAAAAAAATATTTTTTTCTATATCTTTGTGCAGGTATAGTACATCGAGATCTGAAATTGGAAAACATTTTAGTCGGGGAAAATCCAAACGATATTTCAGATAGATTATTTGTGAAGGTAAAAAAACAAGGAAGTGAGACACAACTTGAATTTTTTTTATTATTAAATTTTAAACGACTCAATCTGTCATCTGTCGAAAATAAATGACGCAGGAAATCACACGGTTATGGTTTTTGTATTCTCCCGTGACCCAAGTGTTTCACTTGTTTTAAAACTTAACATTTCCCAATTTTATTGCAAGACGAAAACCATCAAAATAAACAAAAACAAAAAAGTACTTGACATTTAAAGAACCTTTTGCTTGCGCCCTCTGGTGACAGAAGAGAGAAACTAAAATAACTATGTCTGGTTACATGTTAACGAAAAGACCTTGGAAAAGTCTTAATCAAGTTTTAATTCGAGTTAATCTTGCAGAAGTCATAAATTTCTGTTTTCAAATTACGTTGCGTTTATCTAGGTCAGTAAAAGTTTGGGGAAAATAAAATTAATTCTTTTTCTTTCAGGTGACTGATTTTGGTTTATCCGTTGTGAAAGGAGGGATTGGTCATGAGAACATGTTGAGATGTTTTTGTGGAACTCCAACTTACATGGGTACATTAAATAAAATATACGCTAACCTTGTTAGAGAGTACAATATTTCCCTTTGGTATAAGGCCAGACATTTAGCCTCCAGTTCAAGGTGCCTTAGATTCTAGTCAATCGATATTACACACACACACACAGGTGGTGCAGTAGGTTGGATAAATTGAAGTCTTTTGATACTTGACTTGGGTTTTAGTGGGATCGAGGATTTTGAAATTCAATCTCAGTCTCTAGTTTAAAAATCTCGCCTGAAATTTAACAGAAACTAACAAAATAGTTATTTTTGAACAGGAATTTTATATTTCCTCGTAATGTTGTTTACTTTTGTTTTAAATTTGAGTGCCCATTTCTAGAATATCAAAATCCCGAATTGAAATTAATAATAATCAAATACAAACCACAGTAGTTATTAAAGTGAATTAAATTTTGTTTACCTCGTCATATTTTTAGCATAAATCCTTGAAAATTGTTGGAATTTATCAGCTTAAAATCACTTCCTTTTACCAAATTGTTTACATTAAATCCTTTTCTTATTTAATTAAATAGCTCCAGAAATAATCCAAGAAAAAACGTACAGTCAACAATGTGACATTTGGGCTTGTGGGATAATCATGTTTATCTTGTACGTAATTTCGTACTGCTTTTCGTAAATTTTCTAAACTCGATCCGCTCGATTTATTAACCCTTTAATGGCAATTTATCTTTGACCTTTTGTAGGTTGTCAGGATCGCCACCATTTTTGAGCGAGGATCTAGGCGAATTATACCAACAAATCACAACTGGCCAACTTAAATTTGACAGTCCATCTTGGCGTTATTCCAGTGTTGGATGTGTGTTCAATACGTCGTCTAACGTATTTAAAAAATTATTTTCTAAGCTACTTATTTCCAACGGACAATTAGCCGCCTCGTATTCGATCTCGTTACCGCATTATCTTCCATCGATTCGAAAGAAATTCGATTTTTATAAATAAATGTCATTTCAGCTAGAAATTTGTTGAAAGGTATGTTGAAGTTAGACCCGGCGTATCGTTTAACAGCTAATGAAATTCTCAGTCATCCGTGGATTTTGGTGAGATTTAAATATCTCGTTGTTTGGTTTAATTCATTTTTATTTTGACCTACCGTTTTTAATTTTTTTCTTTTGTTTCGGTAGGGACTTGGCGATAATTGCACGCCTCCGACTACGGTTTTGGATTTGATGCACCAATGGCGAGACGACATGACCATCAAACAAAATGAAACTCACGTTGATGATGAAGTTCTACCAAATAAATAATTATTATTTGTTCTCTTTCTCTCTCTCTCTCTCAACCTGCAAAAACATTCAAATTAACAATTTAGTCAATAAAAAAAATTGTAATGAAGATTATTTTACTTTTAGTTGAAATAAAAGTAAATTTGGTTAAAATTTGATAAATATTTTCTAATTTCCAGTCTAAAATGAAATGGAAATGTCTGAATTTGATCATTTCAACATGGCAGTTGCGAAAAATTCGGGTTATTGACACGAAAACCGCTTAATATAATTTATTTATTTAAAAAAGCTTAGTCTTCAATTCATTACCTTATCAATGTGGTTTTATTTTTTTAAAAAGGACAACTTTTACAGGACAAATTCACTTTATTATTTCCTGATAAACCGCTTTCGTTCTTTGTCTCGGAGAATACAAAGTTGAATAAGTGATGAGTGCAATGTTTGCAAAGGGAAATAGGGACAAGGATTGGGGGATAGGAAAAGAACACCTTTTCTGTTTTAAAAAATGAAAAAAAGTACAAACTTCAATCAGACAAACTTTCAGCACAATCGAAACACAAAATCGCATAACAAAAACAATTTCTTTTTTCCTTTCCTTCCATATTTTTAAAAATCGTTACGAGTAGTCATTTGTATCAAAAGTATTGGCTTCTACGAGATATTTGTCCTGGTCCCTGATTCCTACTCCACATATTACTACAAAATACTCCAGATAAATCTTTAACCCCCAAGCTTTTACTACCAACATTAAATTCCCCACATGTGCACAGTACCAAAAAATAAAATAACAGTAAAGTAAGGATAAATAATATCAGATCAGTAAGAAAAATTTCCTAAACTGCTGAAAGTGTGTCCAAACTAAAGTTACAGATTTTTTTTTTTCTTTTCAAATAAAAATTCATTTTGTAACCAATAAAATCTAATTGTTTTTCTTATATAATTTAACAAATGGGCTTCCTTTTAAGTAGGACATTTTATTTTTACAGAAATAGATTTTATTTCATGTCATTTTGTGATGATTTTTTTTAATTATATATATATATTTTATTTTTTTTTTCGGATTTATATGATGTAGGAATTGTCACAATAAAAACACACAAATTCTATGCGCTACCAGCAGATACCACTAAAGGACTTGTTGTTTTGCAATATATAATAATTACATAATTATAATATAATAATAAAATTGTGAATAAAAAAAAAGCATGATGATGGAAATGTATCATTTCATTTAGTTTGGTTTTGCACATATTTCCAAAGTCGTTGAGAAGCCATAGTTACACATTAGATTGAATGATGGGACTAAATGTACTTTCACACAATTCATCCTACACGTTTTACAACTAAATAATGCAGATACACATGTAAAACCAAACTATTCAACATTCAAAGTAAAAATTCTGTATTTATTGCTCATTAAGCAAACAATTTTAAATTAAATTAAAAATTTTGAAAAATAAAAAACAAAAAAATAAAATAAAAACATGCAAAAAAATAATTTCTCATGATTTAATCAAATTTCTCTGCATTCGGATGCACCCATTACAAAAACGAACTAACTAAGGTTAAACGAAAACTAGAAAATCAACATTTACCAATGCTAGGTGACAAGTTTTATTTTTTTCCTCATAGGTTTGACACGAAAAATTGTTTAAAAAATTATTTTTTCTCACTGGGTGGTATCTACTGGCAACATAAAATAACGCTTAAAAATTATTACATAAATTTTAAAGTTTTAAAAAAAAAATCCTGCATCGATTATAAATCATAGTTTTACATGCTGAATGTGTGATTTAACTAAAAACATGAAGAAGAAAATATATAAATGTGCAACTGCAGATAAACTATCGGCAAAAATTAGCACTAATTTCATGAATTCCAAGATCTTTCGTAATTTTTTGTCATTTTCTTTATATGCAATGATGAGAAATTTTATTTCTGGATGTTTTTAGAAGGGAGAAATTCGGGGACGGGAAATAAGGGGAAAAGGCAAATACAAACTAATGATAATTTATACCTATGAGGAATATGAAGTACATCTTGCTCGTATGTTTGTTTGTTTTCATCCACAATGAAAGGGTTGAGAAATGATTAATGGCAGGAAAATTGAACATTTCAAGCACACTTAAAAATCGGTTTTTTCCCTCGTAATATGTAGAAGATTCCAATTAATTTTTTTAAAACAAAAAAAAAACCTTCCTTTTAGCACAGATACAATCGAAATACATTGTATTTTTTGTTAAATATTATTATTTATAAAGGAAGAGCGTTCAAAAAATGTACAAAAACAGAAATTAGACCATACATACCTTTTTTTAAAAAAAAATTAAATTTTTGTATTGATAAATTAAATCATCTCCTGTCACTAATCACAACCAAACCACTTCAGAGCAAAGACACGTGTTGTGAATGACATTTTTTTTTGTTTGTATTTTTTTTTATTAAGAATTTGGTAGTGCAATCAAACAAGCCTATTTACGCATCTTCATCATCGTCATCCCCTTCACCCTCTCCTTCTTCCTCTTCATCCGCTTCACCTTCACCTGTCAAAAAGTAAGAGATTATTTTCCATCATTTTAATAAATTAATTATTCTAACAGCCTCATCGTTTCATTAAAATCATCTCAAAGATCCCCCACAACAATAAAAGCTTTTCACCACAAATTAAAAATTTAAAAATTCAAAAACTTCGTCTTTTTGCGTAGTTTATGTTTTGGCTGAAAATACGACTGAAATTGGATTTCTGCCCCCTTTTGCCATCAAATTGAAGTCAATTCCTGCAAATTGAGCCAAAAACGCAAAACAACGGGCGGAAAAAGTAGAATCTATTTCTACGTTTCCAGCCAGGGGGGAAAACATTTGCAGCCAATCACAGTGAAGTACAAGCCCCGCCTCCATTTTTGAATACTGCACAAATCATTTTTGCATCATACTGTAAATGCGCTCATTGAACACGGTATCCTACACAACGTGAGTCTAAATTGACCAAATCAACTGAATTTCACATATAAATTGACCAAAACGATAAATTCAATATCTAAATTGAACAAAATGACTAAAAAATAAAATAAAAATAAAAATAAAAGTTTAAATCGACCAAAACCGATTGAATATAATATCTAAATTGCGATATTCTACTTGTATCAGCGCATTTACGGTGTAAGCCATATTTATGCCACTTAGTGCAAAATCAATTTGGCGAGTTGGTTTCTCTCGACATGTTTAACGAACGTACCTTCACCTTCTTCATCGAAATCCTCGCCTTCTCCTTCTGCTCCTTCCTCCTCATCGTCATCACCTATATAACGACAAAATCTATTTATACCACACCTTGAAAACCCTTTCAAACTCCTCACCTTCTTCTCCTTCTACTTCATAATCATTTGCTTCTTTATCTTCCCCATTTTCTTTATCTTTGTCTAAAAGGGAAGAAACAAATGGAATTCACATGCAAATTACACTAACACTCAATCATAACCAATAACTAAACCAATGACGGTACAGATTCATACAGTACTTACCGTATCAGTACAAATCTGATTTTATTTTTTTGCTCACAAAATTTCACCCATGAATACTAAATACAACAAAAGCAAAAATTACATCCTGCAACTTAATGCTAGTTGTTTAAACGCAAAAATTACGACTTGCTTCAATTACTATTCGTCAAGTTCAAATAAATTGTTGTTACATCACGAACTTCGAAATGCAACACCAGTAATCAACTTCAATCGTTTATTATTATCCTTATTAATTTTTTTTCCTTTTTTCTTCCATTTCCACATTAAACCGTCGCCCTACCGTCAAATTATCCAGAAATCTTGTCGTTTTTTCTTACCTGAATGATCTTTCTGTAAAATTAGAGAAAAAAAAACAAACTCGGTTAGAAACGTTTTGTTGAAACACATCCACTATTAATCCCTATTTTGCAAATTTTAAATTTAATAATCCCAAAATCAACTTTAAAATCCAAAAAAATTTACTCGAAATGTTAAAATTAACCCAATAATCACAAATTTTACCTTTAATTTTTTGTTGTCTTCACTGTTTACCTGCAAAACAAAACAAAAAAAAAGATTTAAAAAACAATGCATTCACTTCTAAACTGCGACGTGAAAATACATTTTTCAAACGTTACGTCTGCTCTCTCAAAGGCAAACCTAGGGCAAACGTGCGTAGGCGAGATATTTATTATTGCTCGCAATGTTGTGTTAAAACGTGTATAACCGAAAAAACCAAAAAACAAAACCAAAAAAAACATTCTTCGCCACGAAAACTTCAAAGACCGCCATCATTAAATTTAATTAAAGCAAATAATATAATGCAGTCTGTTTTTTCTTTTAAATTTAATTTACTTTAAATAACTTCCAATCCAATCTCAACCCTAATCACGTTTCATAAACACAACTCACTCGTTAGGGGACACGTCTCCAGAGGGCTCACGTCATGTGGAACGATTATCTCAATTTTCCGTATCAATTATTGCATAATCTCGCTTAAAATTGTGTTAAAAATCAACCCAGCTCGCACACATTCATAAACCATGAATAAATTCCCCAAAAACCCAAAAAACATTTAAAAAACATTAACACATCACAAAAAAAACAACCAAAAAAACATCATTCCCACGAGCTAAAAATTATCATCATTCCGCATGGATAAACCATTAACATTCCTCGCCTCACACCTAAAATATCTACACCCAGATTGCGTAGCATGTCACACTTATATTGGACATTGATTAAATCAATTGAGCCCCAACAGCTTCCCCATTCACAGTCATCTAATGCGAAAGCTACAACGGATTGTTTAAAACAATCAAATTCAATTTTCGCATCGTGTATAGCAATTAATTAAGCGTACTAAAAGGCTCCCATGACGTTTTAAGTGCCTGGTTTTCGCTTCATTTTCTCTAAACCAGTGCCGTTTGTGTCCGAATAACCTACGCCCCTTCACTCCATTCAATTTACCCAGTCAAAAGCCAGGTGATAATAACATGATCACAGCCTTCGTAATCTCTCTTTTATCATCGGTTATTTAAACAACAACAAAATAGCTTTCGCACTTCCGCTTTTGGCGGTGACGTTTGCGGGCGGGGGAAAAAATTACATGGGGGTGTAAAAAAACAATCCAGGAATACAAGATGGTTATTTTCCGACGTTATTTTTAGATTCCATAAGACCAAGGTCATTACACCCACTCGATGCGGCTTAGAATGACGTTTAGCATCCATTTCTTGGTTATTTATTGCGCTGTTCTCGTGTGTTTTACTTTAGAAAACATATTTACGTAAAAATGAATGATAAAAATCAGGATGATAAGAAAACAAAAATTAAATTATTGATCATTTTGCATCATCAGCCAAGGAAACACGATGTATGTGGATGATGGATTAGTATTGAGTGCGCGGTTTCGTCGCTAGAGTCCACGTCGACCAAGCGAGTTATGCTAAACATCCTTTCCAATTTTCGTATTAATGGAAACCAAAAAACAAAAGCTTCGCAATTTTTTCTAAATCCATTTATATATACTTTTTAAATCTGAAGTGAATATAAGCCTTAAAATAAAACTCCATCTGCAGCATCTGCTTAGTGAATTTTTATGTCTCTGGCCGCCATTTTTACAAAAAAATCGTCTCATCATTCCACGTGAAATCGATTTGTGCGATAAAAATATCAATTTCCAGGATTCCAATATCCGAATATTTACGATAAATCGACCAAACGTGTCGGTAATTTAGATAGGAAAATTTACAATCCAAAACGCAATAAAAAAAAATATTAAAAAAAAAAAGAAAAAAAGTTTTTCCTTTCGGTTTTTACTAATTTCCCAGAGAGAAATCTTCAGATAAATACTGGACCAGTGCAAAGAATCGAAAAAAATCAGACTCCTCTAGAGTCCAAGAAGCTATCGAGCGCACTCTGTTGGCCATCCATGTTAACTAAAACTGTTTAGGGCGAGTTCATTCCTGTCACTAAGAGGGGTTAAGATCAAACATTCGTTTTGCCATTTTTGACTAAGTTTCCACAAAAATTCCTACACGAAAACATCAATTTTCTGTCACTCCAACAATCCCCTTGACGTAATTTCATAAATTTCGCCCGTTCAAATCGGTTAGCAAAATGTTTTCTATTCACCTCAGGACTAAATTTCAACTTTAATATAAAATGGAAATCGAAAAGGATGCCATTAAGGATATAAATTTTAGGCTTAATGTGTATATTTAAAAGTTTGATGGGAATTTTAGTCGAAAGTGATTTTAATTCTCATGTGAATAATAATTAAGTTTATAAATCTTAGTTAATTTTTTTTTATTTTTTTTACTATAAACACCTATATGTCACTGACCTTTTGACCTTAGGTGAGTGTTGGGTTAAAAGTGACATGTTATTATTTTTAATCTATTTGATTAATTATTAAACGAGAAGGAAACTGAAACTAAGATGGAGGGTTTTCAGATAAACAAGAATCGAACGAAATCAAAATTGTTATTTTCTTTCCCTTTCATCAATTTTCATACGAATGATAATTAGATTTTCATACCTCACATCACATATGAAAACTCCTCTTTTTTGTTTATTAAAACTAATTTTGTTTGTTTTTAAATCGCAATAAAAACAAATCTCAAAGTCCATTTAAAATTTAAAACAAATTTTTCCATTTATCATTTTTTAAAAAAAAAATTTATTTAAACTACTTAAAACTTTTTTCTTTGTAAAATATTAAAAGAAATTTAATAATTTAAAAAAAGTTATCAATAACGTATATTTAAAAATCGTTAAATTTCACGCCAATATTTTTAAACGAAATATTTTAAAAAAATAATCCAATCTACAGGTGACCCATACAAACATCAAACAAACAATGATAAACCATAAACATAGCAACAAGTGTGATTCTCAATCAAATGTAAAAAAATAAAAACAAAGTGGAGGCAACGGGCAGACCCGATCAGCATTTACCTGCCTTTCGGAACAAATACCGGCTTTTGAAACACATGGCTTCCTGAGAATAGACTCGTGTTAAAAGCTTGCAAACGGCCATTTGTAGTGGCAATTTGTTCCCAACGGTACATCAAACAATTAAAGTGATGACCGTAAATTAGTTGCCGATCAATCGCGGACTTATTCAAGTGGATTTAACGTTTAAAACAGACTTGGCGCCATAAACTCGGCATGTAAGGCCATGGCGCCCATCATGGCTGAGTTGCCGTACTTTTCCCTCCCAAAGTTCGGAGCCAAGCCGCACCGAATTGAAAAACTCACCTCTGCTGCCCTCTTTTGACCTTTAACGTCTGTTTTAGCGTCTCCAGCACCTTTTTCTTTCGCATCGGCAACCTTTTCCGTCGCGACTTTGGACAGTTCCTCTGTGGTACTCATTTTTGAAGAGGGAGAAGTGCGCCGGCGAGGCCTTTGTGCCTTTGTTCAATTTGTAAAAATGGCGCGTGTCTTCACACAATAAACAACTACTTCATTTACGAAGCTTTTTATTTAGACTTGTTTTTTTATTTTGAGAATTAAAATGGATTTTGGGTCTCTGAAAAGTAAATAATAAAATTTTATATTTAGCTTTTGCCTAATTAAAAGTTTGAAGTATATAAGTTAGAATTAATTCATGGTTCGAGAGTGTTTTGAACCGGATGTGATCTGCGCGCTTGCGTTAGGTAGTCGGTCATCTTTTCCGGTTGCTCGTATCCAAGATGGTAGGTTCTGACAACATGACTGAAATTAAATCTATTCTAATCCAGTTTATTACTCGTCTACATATAAATCGACGTTATTTTTCCAATAAAGGAATTTCTGTTTTAACTTATGGTGATTTTTTTTTTGCGATGGATAGGTGAACGTACCGAAAACGAGGCGGACTTACTGCAAGGGAAAGAAATGTAAAAAGCACACTGTGCATAAAGTTACCCAGTATAAAAAAGGAAAAGATTCCATCCACGCACAAGGTATGTACTCCGTTTTTCTTGAAATAATTTTTATTTCGGTATTAATATGATCTAATGTAGGGAAAAGGCGATATGACCGAAAGCAAAAAGGTTACGGTGGTCAGACTAAGCCTATTTTCAGGAAGAAGGTATTTATTATAATATTATTAATAATTTCATGAGTAGAGGATGTTTATTAATTATTGTTCATTATTTTAAAAGGCGAAAACAACCAAAAAAATTGTTCTTCGAATGGAATGCACGGAATGTAAATACCGTAAGCAATTGGCATTGAAACGATGCAAACATTTCGAATTGGGTGGTGATAAGAAGAGAAAGGTAATTGACATTTGTACATTTGTTTTGTTATATTTAAATTTAATTTTGTTTTTATTTTCCAAATTTTTAGGGACAAATGATTCAATTCTAGAAATCTACTGACATTGTATAAACGTCAATAAAAGTCTTTTTCTTAACTAAAGAAATTTTAAGTTTGGCGTATTTTATTTTTTTTATGAAATTTGAAATGTATAGATTCTGCGGTTACGCTAAAGAAATGTATAGTATCGTTGGCCACTCTTATCACAAGTAAGTTTCCTCATTGTCCGCCATCTTGGATATTGATTGCCGTATTTGAGGCAAATTGTGTTTTTCCTTAAAAAAACGCCAAACAAACAATTAAAACAGATTTGATGAATTCATGTTTTGAATTTAATATACCGGTAACTTTGAAAAAGAAATAAAATAAAATAAAATAGCTCGGATCACTTAGTTCAGCAAATTAATAATGGGCGTCGTTTCATGTCCACGTGCACCCCTAACGACAAAAATAAAAAACTAAACGGAAAATTCCAACCAATTTTCAATCAATTATTTATTCAATATATATTTATTTATGTTATTTATACAAATTTAACATGATAATTTTTTTATTCCAAGTGTTTTACCGCCATAAGTTAGCCATTGGAATCCTTACTTGACTATTCTGAGTCACCATCTGCTTCCCAGTTATTATGCGAGTCTGGTAGCGGCGCTTCTGGGTCCCTTAATAAAATTTTAACCCGGGTGTAATTCTCCAAAAATTAGATTAAATTATTAAAATTTACTTTAACAATTCTGGATCCAAATTTTCAGCTAACATTTTCTGACGCAGAGCCCCTGGTGGCACTCCCTGTAAAACAGCGAGCATTTCAATTTGACTAAATTCATTCATTTTTGATTTGAGTGGGGATTAATTTTTGGTAAAAAAAATAAATAAAGGAGACACGTTTTACCAAAAAAAATAATATCGATGTCTCAATCAGATACGGTGATCAATAAACCCCAACATCGGCTATTTAAAGATAACTACCAACTTCCAAACATGCACATGGCTGTTAATTTTTATCTTTCTTGTTGTTTCGCGTGCAGGAACTACATTTCCAAGAATTTTAATCATTTTGGAAGAAGGGAGAAATTTATTATTATTATTTTGTAAATTAAACGATTTCTCATGTCCACAACCTCAATAAAACTAAACCTGTGATCATAATTTTAGCTGAATTACGATATCTAAAACACAAGAAAACTACATTTCTAAAAATACCTTTGAAAATATGACTAACTGCTAAGCAATAGTCAAAACCCACGTTTTAATTTCTTACCACTTGAATCATTTTAAAATATTTAGCATATCGTGGATCCTGAGAAACAGTCATCTTCGGTTCCGTTATTTCTGTACAAGTTTCTTCAATTATTTCTTTTGTCTGTTAAATATATGTATAAAAATTATGTGATTTGTATTACCGGTATTTATATTATACCTCGACTTGTGTCGGTAATGGAGGAGGTGGTGGTGAAATTTCATTAGATGTTGTACTATCACTGACGTTTATTACACTTTGATTGGCTTCGGATTCAACTGAACTTACGCTTACATTTTCTAAGCCTGGAATAGATGCCAACTTAAACAAAAAAATTATTGCATTGTGTTTTTACTTCATGGAACTCGGTTCGTCTCACTTTTGCTTCTAAAATGCATAAAATCGCTTCCATTTGTTCAATCTTTCCATTTAAATCTTCCAATTTCTTTTCACTAACACCAGCGAATTTATTTAGAAAATGACAGGTGTTTGTCAAAAAATGATTAGCCAACGCCAAGCTTTTCTTCGGATGAATTGGCCCGACCTGGAGAAACGTAGAAAAAAATAATAAAACTTAAATTTATAATTTTATTCATTGGCAGCAATATAAAACCTTAGAATAATCAACGCCTACTCCAACGATGGGTAAATCGACTTCCATGATTTCAATAATAACGCCCCAATCGGTCCACCGTAGTGTCAATTTACGTCATGCGCACTTAATTCTCCCCACGCCGTCATTTATACCAAAAAATTATTTTCTTAATTTCTTTAATCACCGTGTTTGATTTCTCGCATTTTTTTAACTTCACGAATTTAATTTTTACAGTTTCTTATTTTTAAGTGCGATCTTAAATTTTGTGCGGATCTACATCATCTGCTGGTGGTGTCGGTCTAACCTGACCTGAACGACGATCCGATGAGAAGCGGCTTGTGTCATTTATTTCCTTTTTTACCAATTTAGTTGCGTATAATAGTCTTAATTAGTTAGTCATTGCAATGGAGACTCCTCCATCATTAGAAGACGTACGCCAAGCTATACATGTCTTGTATCACGACCCAGACACATCTGGAAAAGAAAAAGCATCCGTGTGGCTCGGAGAACTTCAGAAATCCGTAAGTTTTAACACGTTTCAACTTCATTTCGTGCGAATTTTTCTACATTTTCGTTTTTTTTTTATTAGGTGATTGCTTGGAAAGTGTCTGATGAATTACTTCAGCAGAATCATGATGTCGAATCATGTTATTTTGCAGCACAAACGATGAGAACAAAGGTAATTAACTTTATGACATTACGATCATTACATGAATTGTGACGAGAAAAAGACGTGTCAGTTGAAGAAATCGGGAAGATTTGTTTATTTAATGCGAGTGGTTTTTCAGATTCAGTTTTCCTTCCACGAGTTACCACCGGGATCGCACCACCTTTTACGAGATTCGTTAATTCAGCATATAAGTCACACGATACCAGAAAAAAATTCTATTATTCTCACGCAGGTAATTGTTAAGACTAGTAATTGAATCTTATTAAATGTATTTTATGTCTTATCAAATTATCGAATATCTTTTATTTATGTATTTCTTTTCGATTACAGTTATGTCTTGCATTGGCTGATTTGGCTTTACAAATGGCATCATGGAAAATGTCAACACGTGACCTAATTGAAAAGTATATCGTAAACACGGAGATAAGGAAGTAGAAGCACATTTTGATTCTGTTATTTATTTACACACAGAATGAGCACAAATGCTCAACTTATTCCGGCACTTTTGGAAATCATCACAGTTCTTCCGGAGGAAGTAATATTTATTTTTTATTTTTCAATTTAAAACAAAAAATGAAATATTCAACTATATGATTTTGTTTAAAGGTTAGCAGCAGGTCTCTACGGTTAGGTGCAAATCGAAGAGAAGAAGTCATGGAAGAATTTCATCGAGTTGCTCCGAACGTGTTACAATTATTGGTAATTGGTGTTAAAATTGAAGTATTGGAATTTACAAGATACGACTTACTATTTAGGTTGCGTATACAGAATCCTTTGGTGCAACAGATCCTCGGTTACAAGCAAAAATTCTGAAATGTTTGGGGAGTTGGTTGAGCATCGGTGCAATGCCAACTGCGGAAGTCGCTCATAGTAAACTGTTAATTAGTATACTATGTTCTCTTGGCAATCCCGGCACCCCATCAATGGTTCATGAAGCTGCATGCGATTGCATTTGTGCAGCCTTGGTTCTGATCGAGGATCGCGAGAAACACATCGAGTTAACGCAGGCTTTGTTTCAAGGTGTGCATGCCTTAACCGAAGCGTATCATTTGTCAGTTGCTGGAGAAGATATAGACAAGTAATTTTGTCCTTTAAAGATCGAAATATATTTGATTATTAATTGATTTTTTTCTTTTCTAACAGGTCGATAAACTACTGCCGGATATTCACGGAACTCGCGGAATCGCTCCTGGAAGTTATAATTGAAACACCAGGGCAAGGTTTAGGCAGTTTGCAGACTTTAGACACGGTTCTTATTTGCGTAGGAAACCACGATTACGAAATGGCCGAAATCACATTTAATTTTTGGTATCGATTGTCGGAACTACTGTACAAAAAAAACAATGACCAACTGAATAGCATATTTAAGCCGTACATAGAAAGGTTAATAACAGCTCTGTGTAGACAGTGTCAAATGGAACCTGATTTGGTATGTAAAGAAATGGAGTGCAGGTTTATAAATTTAAATTTAAAATTTAAAACAAAAATATTTTTTTTTTCTAGGATGGTATTCCTGAAGAAGGGGATGATTTTGCCGACTTTCGCATACGAGTTTCGGAATTGATTAAAGATGTTGTGTTTATTGTGGGTTCTTCCAATTGCTTTCAACAAGTGAGTCGAACCATTTAAAAAATTAAATTTCAGTTGTAATTAAATTTTCTTTTTAATAGATGTTCAATAACCTTAAAAACCAGGAAAATAATGCAACGTGGGATATGTCGGAAGCATCGTTATTTGTTATGTCAGCCGTTGCAAAAAATATTCTTCCGTAAGATTTGATTTTTTGTAAATAATTTGGATTTTGATTTGAATTTTTTATGTATTTTTTATTTTAGAGAAGAAAACGAAGTTGTTCCGCAAGTAATAGACGCCATTCTTAATTTACCCGACAACACTCACGTTGCAGTACATTTTACGAGCGTACAACTTATTGGGGAATTCCGCGAATGGATCGAAAAACATCCTCAAAGTCTTGAACCAGTACTTAATTTCTTGTTCAAATGTTTACATCAGCCACCGTTAGCCACGGTGGCGGCGACTGCGTTACAAAACATCTGTACCGCGTGCACGGATCAGATGGGCCTTCATTTTAACGGCCTTCTGCATATTATACGGAATATGCAGCTATTTAACATTTCCAACGAAGCGGCTGTCGGGTTACTCAAAGGTACCGCTCTTACATTATCTAAAATGCCGGTCGAGAAGATATCGGAAGGGGTGATGCAACTGTGCCGAATCCAAACGGGTCAACTTTTTCAAGAGATCAAAGATGATGGGTCATTAAACGACAGGAAACGAATTGATCCAGCAATTTCGCTCGATCGTCTAGCAGCCATTTTTAGACATTTTCATCTTACAGTTACAAATGGACAAACGCATCCTTGTAAAGCTGTTATACAAGAGGTAATTGATATTTGACATTACACATTACACATAACATGTTAAATATTTAAAAAAAATAATTCTTTTTAATCGTTTTTATAGATTTGGCCAATCGTATCCGAAACCTGCATTAAATTTCAACACGATGTACGGATTATTGAAAGGTGTTGCAGATGTATTCGGTTTATGGTTCGGTGTGTGGGTCGACAATCTGCACCTTTATTAGAACCATTGGTCAAACAAATTGTACAACTGTACCAAGTACATCAGCATTCGTGTTATTTGTATTTGGGGAGTATTTTAGTCGATGAATATGGCATGGATCAGGGTTGCCATAAAGGACTACTTGAAATGCTAGAAGTAGGTGCGGCATGATGTTTGTCTCGCATATTCTTATTTTTATTTTTATTTTTAAGGCATTTTGCGGACCCACATTCATTCTGTTAGATGGACCTAATAATCTACGAAATCATCCCGACACAGTTGACGACTTATTCCGGTTATGTACAAGATTCCTGCAACGAATAACGGTTCTCTTTTTGCAATCATCGATGTTTAAATCGATTCTTCAATGCGGTTTAGTCGCGTGTGCACTTGATCATCGAGATGCGAATGCGTCAGTAATGAAATTCTTCAATGAGCTAATTCGATGTCACCGTATTAAAGATGTAAGGATGTTTAATCCGGTTATATTTTTACTTGCCAATGTTTTGAATTACAAATATTTCCAGGAAGCTGAGGACTACGAAATTCGCCGCAAACTTGTCATTGCGTGCTTGGTCGAGCATGGGGCGTTATTAATATCGAATTTAATTAACTCGAGTCTCTTTTGTCTACCTACCTTCATGATCCCAGATGTGGCCGACGTGATTTACGAACTAATGCTCTACGACAGACGAGCAGTATGTTTATGGTTAGAAGAAACCCTGAAAACCTTACCGACGCAGAGCAGCGGCGGAAGCATTACAGCAACACACAAACAATTGACTGACTTTCATAAAGCAGTCACTAGGTAAATATCGGTTGAATTCTATTAGTTTTAAGGAAAAAAATAACTGCTATGTTAATTACGCATGCAAATTGCACAGATTATTTAATAATTTTTGCAATTTCATTGGAAAATAGTGGAAATAAGGGGTATTGATTCCAAGACTTCTCTTTCTACTAGAATAGGACAAAGGCTCTTGCGGTGCTGTTTGGTTTTTAATGATTCACTTTATTTTTCAGTTCGGAAAACGAAAAATCTGTGAAAAGAGCATTGCAAGATTTTACAAGATTATTTCGTTGAAAGACGTGGATTTTTTTTTTTTTTTTTTAAAAAGTAAAATTACTCTACCTTTATCTCGCAGCGCGGAAAGTGGCAGAGACGTCAGTTTAGCCGTGAGGACCTTATTGCGATTGTATCGCTAAAGAAGAGAAGATTACTACTTGACAAGTGTCGTCTTGGAGCATGCGACGCGACAGATTGTGTAACACACACACACACACGCACACATACGGTGAATTGTTGACGACCTAAATTTTTTTTTTAAAATTTAGATACAAAATTGTTAAAATTGTTTTGATTTTAGTAGTGCCTTTTGCGTTTAAGATTACGAATAAGAATTCGTTTAAATTTTTTTATATCATTTTGGTTTTTTTGTTTGGTTTTTAATTTTTAAAAGGAAATTAATTTACAAAAAAAAACAAAAAATCAGAACCAGTTACTGTTGTTCAAGTAATGATGTGTGCTGTGATATTTTTGATGGAATAAATGAAGTAACAAATGTATACAACAAATACTGTATGTTTTTATTATCTAATTAAAATAATAATTTCATTTGTTTCAAATACATCGTCAATAGTTTTTGTTGTAAATTGAAAATGTTTTGCAGTATTATAGGGTTAAAATGTAAGACTAATCTGCAATTGGCATTTTCGTACTTGATGATGATTGGCAAGCGGGTAGGTTATACAACTAATAGGTTATTGTGGGAGAAAATTTGTAAATGTAATTTTATTGAAAAAGTTTAGTTTCTTTGGTTCTCGAAAAAGGCCGTTAGAAATACCGTTTAGTAAAGATTAACTTTTATTTGATACCGGTGGCAATGGTGTAATAATTCTTGGTCAAGACCAAGATACGCAAGAAGGAAATGTCGGAAAAGGCAAATTTCAACGCGATCTAACTTGTAAGTGAACTTCATTTATGGGACTACAAGCTATGCGATGATAACGGTGGGTATTTGATTTCCAAATCCAACCAGCAGGAATCAAATACTTCAGTCCGAAAGGGCAAACTAAGTATAAATTTTGTTTTTACGTTATTTTCTAGTTCGTAAAATGTACAAAGGCGAATTACCGGTTGATGGCAATGTCATTTCTTGGTCAAAAAGTGTGAAAATATTTTACAAACTTCATCAACTCGACTACGTACCTTGTAGCAGTTGCCAGCAGGCCCAACTAGGTCGGGAATAGGGATCTTTACTAAGTACTTGTATGATTTGCAAATAAAACAGTATTTCCTGCATGGGTGCCAGTAATGTGGTTCCAAAAGAAAGTCAAATTTATGTAATCTATCACGTTCATTCACTGATAAAATAATTGACGAATTTAGTATTTACAGTTTAGGGTTTACTGTTCACAAGTGTTTAATTTCTTCCATGTTTCAGTAAAAAATCAATTGCAAAACAAATCATGGCTTATAGCACTCAAATTGTTTGTGCTATTTTTTTTTATTATTGACACTTGCCTTTGGTACTATGAAAGGTTCGTGGCTTCTTTTTTGTCAACTGCTGATGAACTTTACATTAAATTAGGTCGGACAATTTCAGAACCACTTAGAGAGCTTACAGTATGTTATTGGATGAAGTTTAATGTTGACAAGATCACATGACCGTAGTCTCCTACATAAACCCAAATACAAATGAAAAAAACTATCAATCGGAGCAATCATGGGTGAATACACCCAGCATCGGACTCAGTATTATGGAAAAGGTAGAATATATTTTTTTCTTCGATGTATCTTATAATTGTCTCGTTTTCATTTTCATTACGGTACTGATAATAGTATTTGTCAATTGCCAAAACTACAAGGAGAGTTCGGATGGGAAGCCGTCGACATCATCCATTACTCCAATGCAGGCTAAAGTTGAGGATTGGACTCACTTCTGCTTCACCTGGTCATTAGGTAAAGGCACACTTCTCCTTTTCATTAATGGATATCTTAGATATATATCTGACGATGCTTGTAAACAAGTTATCACTGGTGGTGGCGTTATAATTCTTGGTCAAGATTAAAATAATGCTAATCAAGGAAATTCCAACAAAACCACAGTTTTTTTAAGTGATATAAGCAAATTTCATATGTGGAATAGGAAACTATGGAGTGATGAAAGTGAGTAAAGTATATTTTGTAAACAAAAGCACTGCACAATTTTACATTTTTTTTTAAATTTTCTTTTCAAGTTTTGAGCATTTCAAAATGTGATGCATCTGCTTGGTCAAAACATCGAAAATTCCTTTACAACGGAGTTGAAACGTCTTTTGTTCATCTCCCATGTGACAAAGATACTAATTTTTAAATATACTGTACTAATTAAATGAGCAAATATGATGCAAAGATTTATAATTACTTGTAAATATGCGGTAAGAACACAAATGAAACAAACGAATCAGTTTGCAACAGCTCACCAAATTACCAAAACACTTCGTGTAAATGCTGCTCCTTGAGCTTTACTGCTGAGCACAAACAAATTTTGTCAGCTTGGGTTAGGTTTTGTTCCTTTCAGTTTAGGCAGGGGCATACTTATCGGGTGTTTTGGGCTTTGCAAGATAAACAACCAAGCGAAACAGTTTTTTAAATTCAAGTACCATTATCTCTTTTGCAAAGATGAGGAGGAGGACAAAGCAACAATTAGAGTGAGAAAAAAGTTAAAATTCAATGTTTGATATTTTTTTTTTACTTTTGAATTTGAAAAAAGAAAACAGGGCTGGAAAGAGAGATATCAAATTGTCACAGACTGGGTGCTCTACCACTTGAGGTAACCGAGACTGTAACATCAATAGGTAGCAATAGATCCAGTTTTTTTTTCCCAAAAGAATTCCATTCACATCGGATCGATTCATCTCATTAAACAGGTGTCAGTGTAGAGTTGTCACTTGCAGGAATTTCCTGATTTGTTTTTGATTTATTTCCCAATTTCACAAACACAGGTCAATATGAATTTAAGCGGCTGTGTTCTTTGTGAACATGTCAGGTTTATGCTGTTATAGCCTTACATACCTGAGTTGGTGGAACACCCATTTCAGGTTTTTGGGGCCAAATTGTTTTTCAACCATTAATTTGTAGGATGTAAACTGAAGATATTCCTGGCAGGAGATTTGGTAAAAGACAGTTCTCGAAAATTAAAGGAGGATTTCAGCTGAGAGGTTTTATACATACTTGTAGTATGTGTTGGGAATGTTGATATGGGTGTTGATGTGCGCATCCAATCCAACATAAATGGTCTCACACACAATCTGAATTTGATAAGATGGTTTTGAATGTTGTAAACTTTAATACACTCTACCCTTGCTTTACGGCCTAGATAGGTTCCGGAAAAGTTGCCTGTAAATCGCAATGCCGTATAACAAATCAGGGGCCTTTCCCCCTGATTTGTTATGGAATTTCCCGACTTTTTGGCCGTATATGGAAAATGTTAAGCCGTAAGTCAAAATTTAGCCATAATGGCACAAGGCCGTTATGGCGAAAAGCCGTATAAAGAGCAGTCATGTAGCGAGGGTTGAGTGTATCGTATTTCATTCTTTTTTAATGTTTCAGCTTCTTTTCACTAGGTGCAAATATGCGTGGAAGGAAGTTACCACACTTCTAGAGGTTTCCCGGGTATTTGATTGGTTATGCTGATTAGTCTACATACCAGCAGTACTTTGCATATTATTTTTTTATTAAAAATTTCTCTTTCAAAAAACTTTTCGCCATTCAATGTACCGGCTTGGCGGGGATATAGTCTACTTGTAGATGTTGTGGAGTTACTACGGCGAGTGAATTGTTTTTTTCCTTCTATTTTACACTTTGGGTTCTTATTTAATTGTAGTTTACTTCGTTTTTTCACTGTGCTGTTTAAGTTTTCTAGCGTTTTAAAAAACAAAACAAAAAAACGAAAAAAACTAAGAGTGCGCCACGCTCTGAGCCCCTAAAAAGATGTCCCACGATGGCTTCCTATGGTGTTGAAGGTTTATTAATCTAAAAAAATTAAAAACGATACACAAAAACGGGTAGAAAAATATGTAATTAAATAAGAAAAATATCAATAAACATACAAAATGTCTTTGGAAAACATCCGGGAATATTGTCCATGTTGAACCTGGATACTAAAAGTTCGCGATCAATACGGATGCACTTAATTCTCCTAATGGGTAGGTAAACCGACAAATAAAAACAAAAGAATGTACAAATTAAATTAAATTTACGATAAAAATGCTACACAAAAAATTAATTCAACTAATTAATGCAGGTAAACATAATACAACAACTTTTAAAAGCTAAAAATGTTTTTTTTAAAAACTAAATTGTAACGGGTGCACACCGAGGTTGTTATACGCTTGAGTTTTGTTGCAATTTCTAAGGTGAAGTGCCCCAAGCCCGATTTACAACCATTTTTGTAATACTCATAATTTTAACAATAGCTGTGTGTCAAAATTCAATTTGACAAATAAAACAATTGAAATATGATATAAACAATTTAAATGGCGCCCTAAGCAGCAGAGGAATTATTTGGAAACATTTCAAGGACATTACTGTTTCCGTTGAACTCGAATGAGTTTTATCAGCACAAATAGTTTCACTTTTGTTTTACACTACCAACCTGTCTACCTACTGCTGTAAGCATGGCTTGCCTTCAAATTGTTTGTTTCATATCACTGGTTGTAACTTCATCACTGGCTAAATACCAAGAAACCTACCAGGCGTCTTTTATATCACCTGGATTTCCATATATCAGATTAGGTCCAACTATTCCTGAACCACTGAAGGAACTTACTTTATGTTATTGGATCAGACCGCATAACCACTCTTCAAACGTCTCTATGACCGTTTTATCTTACGCACACCCCAAGAGAGCTGATGAGCTTGTAGCTGGAATTGTAACAGGAAGTGGAGGTATTTTAATAACTTCGAAAATCGAAATCATTATTTATTTGAAGAAAAATTATCACATTTTTATATTTTTTAACACTAGTATTTTTTCATCGCCAAAAACGCGATAAGAATCTGAGCCCAGCTCATTCCACCCACAGCGTATATATTGGCCAATGGACTCATATTTGCTTCACCTGGTCATCTCTTACTGGCACAACTCGTATTTATATCAACGGGCAACAAGCTAATGCTTTTTCAGATATTGCTTTTGGCGAAGTTGTCGAAAGTGGTGGCGTGATAATTCTTGGTCAAGATCAGGATATTTATGGTGGGAGTTTTAAGAAAGATAGTGGTTTGCAAGGCGATTTAAGTGAACTTCATCTATGGGATACTATGCTGTGTGAAAGTAAGCTTACATCTTTTTCTGAAGTTGTAACCCAAATCATAATTGTTTTTTGAAATTTATATCTTTTAGTTCGGCAAATTTACCAGTGTGAAGTACCAGTTGATGGAAATATTATTTCTTGGTCAAAAAGTCGAAAAATATTTTATAGTGGAGTGCAGACTTCATCAGTACGACTCCCGTGTGGCAAATGTCAATAACTTCACAACGATACAAAATTTAAAGAAATGTAACAACTATCTATCTTAATAAACGCTTTTAAAAACTCAAGTTAGTTTGAATCTGAATGATGGACATAAGAAAAAAACAGTCTGGCTCTTCATTCAGCAATGCTGTGGCTGTGGTTGGACAAGTATAATTATTTATTCATGAAGCTGTGGGTGACCTGACCGTTTTCGTCTTTTTTCCCTCTCATTCTCAGTCAACATGAAATATATCAAACTTATTAGCAAAAAGTATTTCTGGCTCATTGGCTGCTGAACACAGGAACTGGATATCCAAGTCACTCTGAGGAAAGGTCACCTGGAAGTGCTGGCGCCATCTCGAGTTACTTTTGAGGAATAGGTGGCAGCCCAATTAGCTTTAAAACATTTTTGTAATGTCTTTCACCCAGGGCCTGCTCCAGGTCTATCAGCGCCCTGTGCAATTTTTTTGTGCGAAATTTGACCACAATAATGCATCCAGTAAAATTTGGTGCCCTGTGCGGTCGCACAGCCAGTGATGCTTTCCCAAAATTTTACCAGGGGGTTCGCACTGGGGATAAATTTTTTGCCCCCCTAAAAACCCAAAAACCACCCCTAAAAAAACTGAATTCCCCCCTTAACAACAAGTGTATTTCCACCCCCTCGTAAAAAATGTACGAACCACGTACAATACAATAATACAATACAATACAATAACTACAACTATAGTCTGTGCCCGGTAAATTGAGGCTAAATTCGAACTGCGCAGACAATTTTCAAATTCCAGTTCATAATTAGCAAAATTAAGCCACATATTCAGCCAAATAATGCTAAACAAATGAAAGAAAACAACAATATTTCAGTACCATGCCATAAATTACCGGTAAATAAACAACAACAGTTGTTTATTTACCGGTTGAAAAGCAGGGGGAAATTATTTGATTTTTAGGGGGGGAAATCGAGTATTTTTTTTCTGATTAACAGGGAATTCGCGCGAACCATAGCATTCACATCAAAGGGTTCCCGCGAACCCCCAGGAAAGCACCACTGCGCACAGCTCAATCCTATCTTGAGCCGGCCCTGCTTTCACCCGGGCGCGCAAGTTCGCATCCGAATGTCCTTTTTCTCTGAATCAAATGAGCATACGTAAAATGACCTCCCGCGTCCTATTTTGGCATCAGAAGGTGCCGAACTATTACAGTTTCAAAGTCAACTTTTGTTACTACTGATATTGCCCAGGTTTTGATATTACAGTATAGGCCCTATCACATTAAATCAATTGTGTTTATTATAACACAACAACAAAACATAAAAAAGTCCAGGTTGCCACCTACAGTTTATTTTATGTTTGTTCAAATATTATTATTATGTGTAGTACATACCCTTGTAAATATTTCTCTTCCGTGTCATGTAGGGAAAACTGCACAACAGCAAAATATGATTCAGTTACGATATCAACAAACAGATCAGACATGCATCGTGGTGACATGGTATTAGTTATCTGTAAACTTCATCTTTTTTCAACTTTATTTTGTATCCCCATATCTATTTCATAACCTGATAAAACAAATTCGAACTGTACGACAAAGTAATAATTTAATTAAGTTTGTAATTCATCATTACAGCTTTATTTGCGTATGAAAGACTAAGCATAAAAAAGAAAGATACTCTTTCTTTCTTTTTTTTCTATAAAAATTCCAGTGCTCTTATGGAAATATGAAACTATGTTTGATTGGAATAACACATCTGCTTATTAAAATTACAATCTTTGTCTCAAATTATGTAAACATTCAAAAACTTTTTTTTAAAGTGTTGTTTGCAAATTTATGTTTAAGGTAATTTTACTTTAAATTGATGGCACTTTTAAAACATTGTAGTTCCAAAGTGTTTTCTTGTTGATTCAAAAGTTTAAAAATACTAATTGCAACTCTACGCTTAAATAATTGATCGGTCCATTGAAAGCTCTCGCAGAAATCAACCCACTAGAGTTAAGAAAAACTAGTTTTAACACAAGTACAATGTTACCAATCCATCGGGGCGTTTTTGTTAATTTTATGAATTTTTAAAATTTACTTATATTGAAAAGAAAAAAGAATGAGTAACACAGCAGCAAATGCTAAAAATAAATTTTCGGACTGTTAGAATGAGTGAGATGTGCTAAAACGAGTAAACTGTTCCTATAAGGAATAACTGGCATTAGTAAGCCTAATTATAATAATATATACAATAGATTTCATCGTCAAAAGCTACAAGAAATATTTTTATCAATTCATAGCAAAAAAAATCAGACATTTTTTGTTAGAACTCATCTCTATGTAAGAAATTATTATGTTGGGAAGTTTTCTGGTTTTTTTCCTCATTCTCAGCCACTTCGTAAATTTGATCAATGGAAAAAGCCAATTCTCTATAGGGTAAAGTTTTTTTCTTTTTTCTTCTTCTTCGCATTCAAAATGGCAGTTGAAGAGGTATACAGTAAGAACCAATACTTGAATTTGACAGCATTGAATCCCGTGATGTTATACACAGACTTATACTTCATCTTCAATTGATGGTATAGGAATACTATGTTTTTGAGCTAATGCAGTCAGTATGTAAATAATCTGGTCTGTTTTCTTATCAATAGTGGAGATCTGAAAAATAAAACAAGATTAAATATTTTTTCTCATTTTTTCACCAACTTGAAACTAAATTAAATTTTAAAATTTAGTCTTAACCTGCTGCTCCACTCTGAACAATCGTGCACCGACTGTTAACGGCTTTCGTTCTCCAGCGACCAAGTAAGAACCAGGTTTTCCCAAGGTTTGATCTAGCCTGAAAACGATAAATAACAACTTATTTTTTAAAAAAAATAAGAGAAAAAAATGTAATCGGACCTTCTCTGCAACTCCTTTATCCGAACCATCATATTCAAATGCCCCTGGGAGTACTGTTCGATTACATCTCGAACATCGTATGGTTTTCGTGCTTGTTGAAACTTTCGTCGAGAAACAAAATATTTAATCTTCCTTATCGCACGAATTGCGTTTTTATGAGCATCTGTCAAACTAGAAAAATAAAAATGTCCTCAAACCCTTTCAATTTTATTTCAAATTTTATTTTTCTTCTGTATACTTCGTTATCCTTGGCGGATCATCGATGTCAATTTCAATTTCGTCGGATATAACGTCAACTCCTGAATTACTACCAGGATTGCAGCTTAAATATTGTCCACGGTTTTCTTTCCTTTGCCTATTCGGAGTACCTTGATTTTTTTTTTCAAATAAAAAAATATCAATTTAATTTATTGCTTATGGCCTACTTCAGAAATAAATTTTGGTTAAATCAAAAACTATACTTTTCAATGAGGCAGTGCAGTGAATTATTTTTAGTAGAAATAGAGAATTAATAAATAGACGAAGTTTATAAAAAATGTCATGCTTGATTTTTGGTGATAAACAGTGGCAAAAACTGTTTGAAATAGAGATAATTCAGCAATACTTTTTTTATCTGATGCCTTGAATGCTGTAAGATTGAAAATGGGACAACAGCGAGCCAGACCTGAGCAAAGGAATTAATTGCAATTTTAAAAAGGAGTTTTCAAAATTCATTTTCCGCAAAGTTAGTAATAGTTTCATTAGTATAGCTAAGTATGAACGAAGCGGATTTTACTCATCTAGAATGTTAATAAGGCCGTCTATACATTGCTTTCATTTCGTATATTAACCTACCATTTTCGTCTTTAATTACTATTTCTGGATTATCATACGCAAACTGTCGAATGATGGCATCTCTAGTGGCGCTTGACGTTGTGTAAAGTCCAAAAAATCTTTTTAGGAAACCAATTTTTTCTTTTGAATCTTGTTAACAACCCAAAACAAACAAAAAAATTAAAAACAAAACAAAACAAAGTATAAACATAAAATAAATCAAAAAATAAAACCAAAATACAGAAGTTTCATCAAATAATTAGAAGAATCTGCCCCTTAGTTTTAGAAAGTTGTAATAAATCTCTATTGTAACCTGCTTTTGGTTCTTCTGTGTAAAACACTACATCCCCGTCACTTTCCCTTCGACAAGAGCTTGAGTTATTTTCCATTACATTGTTTCCAACTTCCATTTTAGTCTTGGATTTTCTCCTCCTTAATACGCTTGCTCTTTTGGCCACCTGTGCGCAAAATTAAAAAAAGCTTAAGCATATTATTGAAATTGAAATGTAATTTTGTACAAAAAAAATGAAATCAATAATTGGAACACGTCAACAGAACCTTGCATAAAACTCATACAAAATAAATGAAATTTGAATATTCCACAAATTGAATGGTTTCGGGGCTGACGAGTTGTGATTCTCAACATCAAAGCCGACAAGGGAAACCAAACCAACACTAAATGCTTTTAAAAGTAGAAATATCTACCCTGGCAAAAGATGAGGTGTTGTTGTTAGATGAGTCGTGTTTCAAATGAATTTTCCATGTAGCAACTGATTTAAAATTTCGATCAGCAGCGTGACATCTCCATAAACACTAACAGACAGTTGTAAAAAAATAACTGATCAATTCTCTTTAATACCTATCTAAATTAATAGATACCTGGATTAGCAACGCAGCTGCAGGTATTTGTCGATTAAAATGTTTCTGTCTTTGTTTTTGCTGCACTTTAAGAGCAAATCCTGAACCTAAAATCCCCTAAAGAACAACACCAATTTAGTTTTGTGTCAAAAAAATTAAATTAAAACACAACAGAGTTAATATGATTACATTATTAAGAGCAGCAAAGATCACGTCCCCAGTTGAAAGGAATTATTACAAGTAAAAAGCAAATACTTACTGCTGGTAATGCAAAGAAAGAAATAGCGAAGACAGAGAAGCACGAAGCAACTATTTTTCCCATCCAAGTTTTAGGAACAGTATCTCCATAACCAATAGTTGTAACAGTTATCTAATTAGGAAAAGGGTTAGTGTGTTAGTAACTAATAAATAGTACGTAATTTCAATAATTCAACAAGCGTCCAAATTAAGAAAAGCGATGAAAAACACGGGCGAAGAAGTAAAATAAAATAAACGAAAAAATAATTTACTTACAGAAGGTAGTGCAAAAAATGATATAGTAAACAAAGATCCTATCATTGCAAACATTTTGCCTAACATTGTGCGTGGTACTTTATCACCATAACCTACTGTTGTAAAAGTTATCTAAAGTAAAATGATTAAAAACATAAAGTGCATGGTTTAAAATAAATAAAATACAGGTAACTGAAATAAATTAAGAAATCAAATCAAACGGAATAAAGATAATAAATGAAATTTGGAAAAATTGGGGGAATAAAATCCATGCATTTCTTACCACACCCCACCATAATGCATCAGCATAACTGGCAAAATCAGCTTTTCCATCAGGCCCAACCGCATCTTTCTCAGCCAAATATACAAAATAGGAAGAAAAAATGAGTCCTAGAAAACCTATGTACAGTGTTGTGATCAATTCCTGAAATTAAAAAAATAACATTACAGAAAATTTAGAATGGTTAATTCGATTTCACTGTGCATCTGTCGTTACCGGTGAGGTAATTACAAATAATCGATGCCATTTTCTTACCAATTATTAGGAATGAATTCTTGTATTGACATTTGACAACCATTTCAATTTCTTTTAGATAATTATACTGCCACAAATGTCATTTTGTTTGAAGACGATTTCTATTCCCATTACAAAAAAATAAAATAACTCAATAACATTACCTGTCTATGTACAAAGACGACAGATCCAAGAAGCCTCCAAGTTCCTCCTTGTCTGTCAACATGTAACATGCGTAAAATTTGCAGAAATCGAATCCCTCTTATTGCTGAAGTGGCAAAAACTTGGCCATTTGAGCCAACAGCCAAAACCACAATTGAAGCAAACACTACAATTAAATCTATAATAAAATATAAAAACAAAAAAGTATTTAAACAGTACGTTTATCTCATTAATTTACATCTAATTTTGCCATAGGAGAGATTAGATAAAGCACCCAAAACAAAACTCAAATCGAATGTCACTTACAACTTGAAGAAATGGATGATGTAATTCTGTGAGCGTTTATTGTGGGAGCCAGCTGTCTTTTAATTTGTTATGAAACTTTGCCTAACTTAGCAAAGGTGGCTCAACGTCTAAACAAAAAACAATTTATTGCATCCAAAACCTGCACCATCAATTCCCAAAATCAACAACAAAGCTTTTCTAGCTATACTGTAGTTGGTTGGTCCTCTTCAGGTTGATTTATGTCTGGAATCTGCTTTTCTATTCCCCTCCGGATTAAAAAGTAATGATAGAATAACTGCAAACATCAAATCAATCAGCCTGAAAGTGACCAAATTGGTCGAATAACTTCACTGTGTACATAGAAAATGCATTTGCAGGTTTTGGAAGCCATAGATTGTTTCTTTTTATTCACAAAACGTGTTTATTGAATAGCAGTAATTATGTGTTGAAACCATTGAAATAATTGTTTAAAAATGAACATAATCTCGTTTGGAACAAAAGCTAAATATAAAATGTTGGCATATAAAAATAATCAGTGCATGCCATGCATTTATACGAAAATTTTTCTGAAGTAAAATAAGCAGATTTATTAACTTAAGTTGTCAGGTATGCTTGCATTGAATATTCTCTTATCTGTGCTCATACTTGGTTTACGACGTCAATAATTCAATGCTTAGAGTTAAGAATGATATCGAATTTTCTTTATTTTCCAGGTCAAGGATATTTGGTTAAAAAGACTATGAATGTGTGAGGTTTCATTCCTCCTGTCAAACCCAGAGTCTGTTTCTGTTTCCTTTCGCAAAGCCAATATCTTCGAGGCTTTCAGGAGCAGCCAAGCGGATCTCAATGACTAATGCTCAGTTGACCGTTCATCTTGGGTTGGCATAATGTCTTTTTGACAGCATGGGTACTTGTTTTTTTTTCCCCCTCCACTTTTGCCAACAAGTCAAAAATCGTTAGTTCAACTAAAAATTCACTCGATTTCAAAAAGAATGTTCAAGCAAGTAAACCAAAATGCAAAATAGAAAAAAATAAAATATAAAAAAAAAATACAAAAGAATGCAAAATAACCAAATTTTGAAAATTTTTGCATATATTTGCACTCTCTTGTATTTTTTTTGCTTCTTTTTGCACTTTTGCATTTAGTGTATTTGAGTTTTTTAATGGGGTGGGGGGCGGGGGTGACACCATGAGTTACCGCACTGGGTGACACCAACCCTGTTTCAATGTATTTCATCCAATTGTTAATTTATACTATTTAAATATTCAAAATAAACAAAACTATTAATCGCATAAGGTTTCCTTATAGTTCACTGTTTTTGAGATGCAAAAGATTATTTAGTTTACAGAACAAAACAATCCAATTTGAGCTTTTTCAACAAGCAAGGCAACTATAATTTTAAAACATAATTTAAGATCTCTCTGAGAATTTGTGATCAATTAAAAACGTTTGTGTCATTGCAGTTCATATTTCACATTCAAGTTGCCGTTCTAATTACGTACTAACGTTAATTATTTTACAATTCTTTTGGAACTGGACTGTACGCAATAAATACTTTAATTAGAGTTTGTTCTTTCTTCCTTCGCTTTTAACTTCAATTCACTTCGTATTATATATTTTTTCTCCTAAATTTCATTTCTATTCATATCGATCAATTTCTTGGAGCCGATACCTTTTTCCTACACAAAAACACAAGGCGTTATGAAATGTTAAAATATTAAAATCCCTTAAGCTCCTTTTCTTCTTGTTCGTATTATGCCAAAAAAGATAAATATTTTCTCAATATTTAAAATGCAAAATTGGTTTCGTAAGCTAAGCTATAAATAAGTTCAAAATACCTATGATGTAATTAACTGAGCTTTGCCGATTCTGAATCAGACACATTTTGTTCATTACATTTTAATGGTGCAATCAACAATAATCTCGTTTCCTATGTGAACTACAAACGAATGAACATTACGGAATAGTTCATTTCATTTCGCTCAATTGATTTTGATTTTTTTTTTAAATGTGTAAATGTCAAAACAAGCAGTTCACAGAATCCAATTACCTCATTTGCAAATTACCTGGAAAAAGTGAAATAAAATAAACGTATGCACGTACGAATTTCAGAACATAATTTCTCTTTCAGAGGAAACCCAACAAAAGCAGTGAACAGTTGTATTGCCGCTGTGCAGTGCAAAATATCAACAAAAACACGGGATTTTGAAATTCCATTCAACAAAAATAACTACATTATTTACTATATTTTGTATTTTTAGGGATAAGAAGTTTAAGCAGTTTATTTTTTTCTCCAGTTAGGTGTATGTATGGCAATCACACAAATAAATACTTTTAATCAAATAATATAATACTGTTTCCTATGGCAAACGATGAGAATTATATACACAATATTATTTTTATCTTTGAATTTCTTACCTATAATACAAATGGGTTTCCTGATAAACCGAATCCGACCCCATAGTCCCAAATATTTACTTCTGCAACCAGCAGACCATAACCTCACTACGTATTCTATGCCAAAGAAACCAACAAGAACTATTTCCTACATAGAAAGAAAAGACAAAAACACAAACAAGCGTTAGTATAAAGCGTTTAAACAAAAGAGAAAGATACAGCACTACAAAGCATGTTAGTAATATTAACTTTAAAACGTTTCCATGCTTCAGAAAAATGTAATAACCAACAGATGCTACCAAATCATTTCCCAATATTTCCAGCTTAATAACTCTCTTTCATTAAATACAATTGCAGAACATTCTTAATCTTTTCATTACAGAGTATTCTTATGGTTCCAATTGGTCTTACCTAATATTGGACTAGGTGAAGTCAGAAATCTCAATCTCCCTAACACCCCATTATTTTTATGAAGACACCCAACTGACCATAATCGAATTATAAATTCCAGGACAATAATTGAAATCAATGATATTTCCTATTTGACACATGAAATAAAACAATATATAATATGTACTAACCAATACAATAAAAAATTAAAGTTCAAGCAACACATTTGTATAAAGTTTGTCTGTATTACAATTAAATGAGACAGACATAGTACACATTTGCATAAAGTTTGTCTGTATTACAATTAAATGAGACAGACATAGTACTAGTACAGTGCACTGCTGTCTCATTCACGAAAACAATGAATGACAAATTACAGTGCTATATACCGATGGGCAGTTATTGGTAAATGCACTATTGGGATTCAGTTTGTTTTGTTGGCTTGCCTCTTTTTTCGTGCATAGTTCTGATTCAGTAAGCACATTCATTGCAATTTGTAACTTGCAGTTAAACATGTTTTATTTTTGAAATATCGCGCGCGTGCCCACTGCGACCGATAACAGACTAAATCAACAGACATTTTTCGAGTTAGAGCGAGACCAGCAGTTTAGATTTGTTGTTTAGTCTAAATTACTTTATGAATGAGCTCGGTTTTCGACTTCTTCCACTCGGTTTTCGACTTCTTCCACTCGGTTTTCGACTTCTTCCACTAGGTTTTCGACTTCTTCCACTCGGTTTTCGACTTCTTCCACTCGGTTTTCGACTTCTTTCACTCGGTTTTCGACTTCTTCCACTCGGTTTTCGACTTCTTCCATTAGGTTTTCGCCTTCTTCCACTCGGTTGTCGACTACTTCCACTCGGTTTTCAACTTCTTCCACTCGGTTTTCGACTTCTTCCACTCGGTTTTCGACTTCTTCCACTCGGTTTTCGACTTCCTCCACTCGGTTTTCGACTTCTTCCACTCGGTTTTCGACTTCTTCCACTCGGTTTTCGACTTCTTCCACTAGGTTTTCGACT